>PYAF01004987.1:857674-876032 GCA_007407185.1 Glycine tomentella | reverse complement strand
ATTAATAAAGATAATTACTTTGTTTGGTATATATATTTCTTATTTCTAAATTATCTTTTAATATATATATATATATAAGTGTTCTTATTTTCTTCATAAATCTTTTAAAACGTTATTACTATTATTTTTCCTAAGAAAAACTATTATTATTATTTTCTTTAACTAATTTTTTTTATTTTTTAAAAATAAAGAAAAAGACACGAACTGTCTCTGTTTTAACTAGTATATATATAAATATAATAGTACACTCTCTTTCGCCTAACATAATCTATGACACCTACATTTCTTTTTTTTTTAGGTGTTGAATACAGTTTTTTATTCCACCAAAAACATTTTCCATATCTTAATTGGTGGAGATGTTTTCCTACCTAGCAAAAAGAAAGAGCAAGAAAGTAAGGAGGAGAAAATGGGCTTCTTAAAGTGGAACATCACTCTAATCTTTCTTCACCAACTGCCAACTGCCAACTGCCATTTCCTCACACGGTCCCACCCCTAACCCGCTTCCTCCGCAAACTCTCATCACTTTATTACTTTATTAATTAATTTTAGATTAAATATGTTTTTTTTATCTTCATCAATTTTTATTTTTAATTGGATTTTTGTAATTTTTTAATTTTTAGTCCCTAAAAATTTTCACCTTTTCAAATTTAATTATCTAAGTTTGTGATTTTTCCAATTTTAATTCTTATAAATGTTAATTTACAAGAATTAAAAATTAAAATTTTAAAGAAACTAAATTGAAAAGGCACAAACTAATAAAACTTAAAAATGAAATTTTTTTATTAAATATCAAAATTAAAAAACAATAACTTACACGAACAAAATTACAAAAACTAAAAATATATTTATTAATTATTAATTCATGGGAACATAAGATATTAAAGAATTTTTCATTTTTGGGTACAATAATTTTTAAGGAATGATATCATTTTATATATTTTATATCTAGATTTGGTATTTTGTATAGTTTAAAAATATAATCCTAAAATTATTTGATGATATTCCTAAAAATAAACTTAAAAAAAATCTCTCGTACTGCACATTATCCAATTCGTAGATCTTCGATAATTCTTCAAAACTTTCTTGAAACAAATATAAGAACATTTCGTAACTACAACAACATTAATTGCAAAAAATAGAAAAACAAACATCTCTTAAGTTGTAAGCTATTTATTGAAAGATATACATGTTTCAAATTGTATTAAAAATAAACAGAAAAAAAAATATTACGGATGATATTATTAAAAAAAAACAATTTCTTACTAAAATAACTATATTTTATCATTGAACATGTGGTTCAACTAACATAAAGTTATTTTAATTTAACATTGAATTTGAATCTGCAGTTGTTTAACTACTTAAAAAAAATTAATGCTCACAATTATTCCGACTCGAACACATTAAACTTTGACCTCGTAGTAAAGGATTCATTTGGTTTATATCAAAATATATTTTGGTATATATTTTAATTGATCCATGCATAATATAGCAAAACAACACTTTTCCTAACTATATATTATTCAGATTTGGCACATCATACACTGCTTTTCAGTTTTGAATTATAAAGATAACAAAAAAAAAAAAAAAAAGAAGCGCGTTGACAAATACAATGGAAATACATGTGGCCGCATTATAGTGATTAGTATACCAAAATGGTAGTCAACATGCAAAAATGACCATTGAGTCAAGTAGTCAACCACTAGAGGACGGGATGCATGCATGATATAGTGACAAGCACATAGACAAACCAAGTGTTTGCTGAGAATTCGATTCTCAAAACTCGTTATCAAACATCAAACATGTATATAAAATCGTGTTTGCAACATCACAAGCAACTTTCATATTATATACGAGTTACTTGCACTTATACGCATGCACAGTAATATAGCATTACGTGCCTGTTTGTTTATGAAGTAAACGTCCGTTTACTGTCGATAAAATTCATTTTGAAAGAGTAATAGAGAGATGGCATATATACACATGGCTTCAAGAAATAATATATATCCCTCCATGGCATAACTAATTCCTTTTGTTAGTCATTAAAATGATAAATTCATGTGTGATTTAGAAAATGTCTGTAAACCATACTGATCATTCCTTTTCCAACCATAACTTCTACAGCACTCAAAGAAATGAGACAGAACACGCTGCATCTGGAGAATTGACATGTTCTACACAACCTTGTGTAACCCAATGTTGAGATCAGATGATATGGAAATCAGGAGGGGAACAGACTGAAGCCACATGGCTCTGAAGACTCGTCTCTGATGAGCTTTTATAGATTGGGAAGGCTTGTGACCATTATATCTGATATCAAATATGTGAATCATGGGGTCAGCTGAACCAGATGTTATGAACAGTCCATTGGGGGACCAAGCCTGGTTTATCAGAGCTGATTGACATTCGCTGCTTTCTTGCTTCCATCCAAATGCATGAAGTTCTGTCCGTTTTGATCTAATATCAAATAATCGAAGCTGCCTCTCATGGGTGCTGCAATGCAACAAATAAAAGAAAAAGAATAACAGTTAATGTCTCCTACAATAAACTTACATATACAACAAAAAGATACAGTCAAAACTAAACTCGTAATTATACTCTGTCATGCCACCCAAGTATATGACATGGGTTGTCAAATTGAACTGAGATCTCCTGACTGAGAAGTTAAGAAAAAAAAAAAACAAATGTTCTCATTTTTTATCCTTATTTAGAAAGAAAGCATAAGGAAGGCCGAAATGTCACTTAGACAATTTTTTTCCATCTTAAGTCCATAGTCCAATAAGCAACCAACATAAGGTACATTCAGTCCAGGAGCATCACAGCAATTCATGATAGCATTTCTCACCATTATGGTGTTACAAATCATAATAAGCATGACAATATTTCAACATCCGTCACAAACATTGCAGTTCCGCTTATTAAAATATCAATGAGTTTTTATGCATGTACATGTAAAATATCAGTCATTTTCTTTTAACATTAATTGAGATTCCTTACTTTTTCCACTAAAGTGAGAGGAGTCAAATCCGGCTAAAATAATAATATAGCAAAGCTTGGGACAAACTGAATTACAAAGGCAGATGAAATTTACCCCGTTTGGACCATGAATAAATTGACGTCATACGGATTTGGCAGGACACTCAAACATTTACTATCAACTTGATGCTTGAACTCTTGTTTTCCTGCATAAACATCATACCCCAAAATCTTCTTGTCTTTACCAGCGGACAACACAATTTGCTTCTGCTGCATACCAGCCACTCCCATGACGGAAGAAGAATGATCATCCTTATGCAATAGTTGGGGCTTCCATATGTTCTCACTATTCTCATTCCACATTATGACAGCATGGTCAGTTCCACCAGTTACAAAACTGGTATTTTCCCAGGGCAGAAAAACAATGCTATTTATAACACCCTTAACATGAGGCTTGTCCTCTAAGAAATTAACACGCCCTCTCTGTCAATTACATGCATATATTACATAGTATCAATCAACTATAAAAGGAAACCAAAATCTAAACTGTTATTTGCACTCCAGCATATTTGCCACAAAAGTCATATCTTACCTCTCCCCCTTGCACCTTACTCAAATCTGTACCTGATATCTGAGAGTCTTGACTATCAGCATTATATACTGAAAATACACTGTTTCCATCTGGGTGCCAGGCTACATCTTCTGGCCATCTCCTCTGCTTTTGGGATGCACAATCAGTAGTTCTAAGCAGAGAAGCTCCTGATCTACAAATTAAGGTGAGGAGAAATAAAATGTAAAATATATAATATGGGGTAAGAATATTTAAAATACTTTGATGTTCAAAGTTATAACGTTTTCTCCCACAACACTTAATATTTAATACCACCGAGGGACAAGCTGTCACCGTTGGTGGAATGAGCAAAACTTCAATAAATCAAGGAACTGACGTCCAAGTTCCATGAAATAATAGTGCACAGTGCACACCATAGCATAAACTAGTAAGCTCAAATTAAGAAACTTGAAGGGTCTCACAAATTTTACTAAAGCAAAAAGAGATGGATAAAAGATCCCAAACAAAGTCCCAGTACACAATCTGTACCCGTCTTATTGCTGTCCAAAAGGATGCATTTACATGACAACCACCAAATTATTCATAAAATTCACTGCAGCCTACTATTCACTACAAATGATCAAGAATTTTCCTGAAAATGCATATGCTAAAGCATAAATAAAATGAATTCGAGTCGAGAGACCATATTATAAAAGAATATATTCATGTAATTTTAACAATGAATGTCCTTTTTCTTTAAGAAAGAACCATATAATAAAAAAAATAGTACATCAAAAAATGTCTGCCGTGCATTAGACCTGTATTAGAAACAAGAAACGCGGATTCAATTATCTTGCAGATTCCTTAAGTAGAACCATATTTTAACTTCATTTGTATGATCTTCTCGTTAGATAATTTCATATTTTGATAGTCAACTAACATATAGGTCTAACAATATAAGGAGATTTTTAAAATAAAATAAAAACTTAAAAAAGAAAAACGAAGACATACCCAGAACTATGAACTTCCCACAAGTTGACCACTCCGTCCAAAGCACTGCAAACATTCACAAAAAGATGCAAGCATCAGACACAAAAGCTATATATGCTTTTGCTTCCACTATTATATTTATATGGGCAGGTCTTTGAGGATTTAAGGAGATTTCAAAACACTAATATCGGTCAATAATGCATGAGATCATGCATTTGGCCAAAAGTTGAAGAGGACAAAAGCAGACGATGAGTTACACAAAAAGGCAAATTTTCACACTAAGTCAACTCTAAACAATAACTGAGTTGTGCATTTGAACATTGGTTTGCAAACTATAATCCATAATCCTTTTCGTAAAGAAATGATTATACTACCTGGTCACAAAACGCTGATCATTCACAGGACACAAAGCAATACATCGCACTCTTTTTTTATGCTGACTTGGCAAGTGACTGCTCAATTTTTGACAAACCACAGCGCCTGGTGAAGAACTCATGCATACTAAAGGAACCAATGCCTCATGTTCTTTCCTTCCTGGAAAGGAAATAAAATTAATTCTTGCCAAAGTTAGACTTAGTAATGTGTATGAGAGGCCAAATTTATATAAGAACACCAATTAATGAAAGCTACCAAATTTCCTTTTGCACCCTCTGTCCTTGATTTCAGTAGAAACTCCAAGAGACTTTGCGGTTATGGAATGCGAAATTTTTGAATTCACAGTAACGTGTGACTTAGACTGATGGTGGTTTATGTAAGAAACGTCACTTTTATGAATAGAACCGTGTTTTGATCCATGATGTTCTCTGTTCACATGTTTAGTTTCAACACCTGATGAACTTGCACTAGTTTGACCTCTGAGGAGAGCCAATTTGGATTCAGAATCTCGCAACCTTTTTTCCGCTTCCTCAAGCTGTAAAGTATCCAAACACACAATCAGCTCATAATTTTCCGCACAAAGATTAATTCTACCTATTTTGGCTTTTCTTGGAATAATCAACAATGTCTCCTAAACATGTTTAGTTCACGTTTTTCCATCAAATCATGCACGCAACTACACTTATTTCACGTAAAATTTGTGTGTCTAACTGTCTATCTCTTTTCACAATAAAATTTTACTAGTCTAATGTTTTTTTTTTTAAAATAAGTAAACGTAAAATTCATGCAAAAAAATTATGTAAAATACGAGCATACTAATTAACGAGTAATGCATAAAAGGAAAAACGATGAAGAGATAGGAAGAACCTGGATGGTGTAATGAGAAATGTAGTAACGGAGGTTTTTGACTTCACGGGTACGGTGCTCGACGAGAGCCACCAATGCTTCCTCGTGTTCTAACCTGCTATTTACGACGCCGTTCTGTTCGTGTTCCGTTTGCATGGTTTTTTCGTTTGGTTGATCGAGTCCCATTTTCTACTGTCTATTGCTCTTCCTTCAAAATTTGAAAGAAATGAAGAGGCGCTGAACGCTGTACGTCGTTTAATAGGGATGGTTACTGATAATTAGGAAGGTAACTGCCAACTAAAGAGACATGTGCAACATAATTCATAGTTACTACGTCCAACTCTAACTGTGTTTTGTAAATCATGGTGAGAAAGTTCAACCTTAATTTTCATCAAATCTTTAGTATTTATTGTTTTCAAAATTATGATAAAATCAATTATAATATTAAATAATTATGGTAGAATTGAAGCAAATAGAGTAACTTTTGCTTCTATCAAAATCAATTTTACAATAATCAATTTCATTTAAAATCAATTTTGTAACACCCTAATTTTTTATATCAATTATTATTTTTTTGGCAATTTATTTTTAATTGATCTATGCTATTTTGCAAAAGATAAATCGAAATTCTTATTGACATTTCTAAAATATTACTCCCTTAATTCAATCTTGATCAAAGAAGAAGAAAAAGACACATTTTACATTTATTAAAAAAAGTAGTTAACTTCATTAAATTATGTTATTTTTAATTAAAAAATATTTTTTTCTAAATTATCTTTCATTATAATTTTATATCATGTATAAAAAGTCTTTGACCTTATTAAATGAATAGATATTTTGAAGATAATCTCATTAAATAAGATATAGATAATTAAGATTTGTTTATATTTGAGGAAAAAAATAAGAATTTTTTATTACTTTTATATTTTATAATCAAGGAAGTAAAAGTCAATGAACTATGTTATGTTTTTTTACCAAATATTCATGCATGTTAATCCATTAGAATTGGGCTGGTGATGTTAATCCATGCAGTTTGTATAAGGTTGTAAGTTTTAATCTTGTCGCTTTTGTACATAATACAAAAAATCCTGTGTTAATTATTAGATTAGATTAGATTAAAATGTTTTAAAATTAAATAAAAATGCTAATAATTCATCAAAAAATTAAATCAAATCTGAATTCTTGTTGGACACAAAAAAACATAATTGAAATGAATTTTCCTCTTAATTAGTAATAAAGCAAAGATGAGGTTGCAAGAATCTAAATCAAATTTGTCTTCAAGGTCAAACTAGTGCAAATTAATTAGATGTTGAAACAAATATGAATTGTGTCAATTGGTGTGTATAATACTCTTGTGTACGTCGAATCGTTTTGCCTGTTAGTGCAATTCAAAACATTAATAGTATTTTTTTTTATTTTTTTTGCTGTAGAGAGGAAAGTATTATTAGTACGTATTCATATCTTCATAATAAAAAGAAGAAGAACTAACTCGGGTGTTAAACTTTGGAGCATGTTATCTAAGCGCCTTTAGGCACCCCTTTTATCGAAGAAGAAAAAACTTTGGAGCAAAACGAACTTACCACAGTATTATACTTTGGAATGAGAGTGGTAAAGACAAAAAAAAATGAAATATATGAATATCTTTCTATTAGGAATGTTTATTTTACACATTTTATGTTTTAAATTTAATGGCCATCCACTCACAATACAAAACAATTTTATAAATAATTATTAAAAAAATTAATAATTTTATTATAATTGTGATTTATGTTTAAATGATAATGTAAAATATTTTACACTATTATTGGATAAACTTTTTTTTCTTTTATGTTTTTCATAACTTATGAGTTTGATGTTCTAGTTTCTTTAATAGACATTCACACATATATGTAATATAAGTATTTTGAATTTTTTTTTATTATGTATATTTTATAAAAATTTGTGATATTTTTATTATTATAAAATATTATAAACTATTTATTGTCTTCATTAAAAGAAATTATTGCATCCTTCACCCTGCAAGTACTACAATATTGCATTTTCATTTGTCGCTTGCCTTCAATGAACTGCATGCTGGCACCATACTAATAATTCCATGCTCAAAAACGGAAAAGTGAAACATCTACATATTCAAGAAACAAAATAAGATAATACTAATACTACAACTAGAGATAGAATTTGTATTCAAATTAACATTTCATGAAAATAAACCTAAGCACTCTGTTCAAGGTTTAGTTAGGCAAAGAAACTAAACCATCCGAGAGAAATATGAATTATAGTTGCAGGCCTAAATTGAAAATTGAAGTTTTAAGTTTCATTATCCTTGAGAGAATTGGACTGTCATTCTATCAACTTGAACTTCTAAATTCTAACACTGCTGGAACATAAAAAGAACAATTAATGTCTTACACATAAAATGAAACTGAAACAAAAAACGTATAAACCGGAACTTGGAAAATGCAATAGTAAGGCTGTGATTGACACACATCACGTGAAATGCCATTCATAATTGCCAAATTGAACATTTAATCAATTAATGGGGGAGGTGTTTTTGTCTTATTCGCTAATGCAGTAGACTCTCTATGTGATAATCATTGACAGGAAGTGCTTGCACGCATTAATCTGATTATATTTATTGATTAAATATATGGAAGTCCTAAGGTTTATTTACTAATGGACCTACAATGAAAGGCTTCGGCTTCATATCTCAAAAGTGACATTGGAAAGAAATACAAACAAAACATTATGCCAACTTTGACATTAAATGAGTTTTCTCACATTTTGCTTAGTTATTAAAGAAGACTTTGGGATGGCAGAATCCATCATAAAATCAAGAAACTGTGAGGTTACAGATTTGTCTGCTACTACGGGCAAAAAACAAAATACTTGTCATCAAGACTATGAAAATATTTTCTGTCCTACACTCCTCTCACTTTAATAATTGTATTTGACTTTGTGTGTTCATTTTTTCCCCCTAACTTTAAGTTTTTTAAATAAAAATAAGACAAAGTTATCAAATATAAAATGAGTAAAGCCTCAATTTCATATTAAATTATTATTCTTCTAACAACTTAACATGTGTTTTGAATTCGTCTCAGATATCCAATTACGTTAAATAAAACTTACTTAAGTAAATAATTTAGTTAAATAACTTATTTTAGGATACATTTGAGTAAACAACTTAATTAAATACTTATTAAATAAGAACTTATTTATGCATAGGAATAAGTACTTATACTACATTTCGTAGGAATAAGTATACAATGTTATTTTTATAATCGAAGAAAGTATAAGTTGTAAGCTATTTTTATAAACTATCCTAGAAAATTGATTGAAATAAACTAAAAATATCTTATAAACATTTCATAGATTATTTTCACAGGTTTTCAGGTTACTTACACACAGGGGTGGAACTACAAATACTGGAACAGGGGCAGTCGCCCCCTGATCCATGAAATGTTACAAACATGTGCACTAATAAATATTAATTTAGTATATTTTATTTCTTCTAAATTTTTATCTAGTCCCCCCTCAGCCCCCCTGCAGTTACTAACATATTAATATAATACACTTTCTTCTAAATTTTTTATCTAGCCCCCTCTGTCCCCGTTTTGTTGCAGTCCTCTTCTAAATTTAGTATAGTTGTATATGTATAGAAAAGTTATCAGTAGTATTTATATTTTTTTTTATATTTAATCAAAACTGAAACACACATAAAATTTATAATTTTTAAATTTCATCTACTAAAAATGTTTTGACATAAATAGGAAGTCGTCTTAGTGTATCAAATACTGTATTCTTTTTTTTTTTTTGTTCAATTTTAAGTCATGAATATCGTTTGTTTTTTCTGTCATCAAATAAATTAGGAGGCCAAAAACAAATCAAGTTAATTAACATTTTTTTTCTAGTCGGTATTTGTAATGAGTTTTTTCTTCTTTAAAATATGTATTTTCTTATATTGATAGAAGAATTAAAATGTATTTATTCTTCATAAAAAAAAAGGATTGATTTAGATATATTTCATCTTATTCTTATGTCACAAACTTTAAATATTTCATCACGTACTTATAAACTTGATGAACAACATTTTAAGGAAAAAGTCAATTATTTTGATGTATTATTATATTTACTTTCATAATATATATGATATTTATTTTTTATTTAACTGATTTTGTACAATTATTAATAATAAAACTAGCCATTATTAACTTTTTTATGAGTTAAATTTTCGTCCCCCCAAATCAATATTTCTGGTTCTGGTTCTGTCCCTGCTTACACAACTGCTTAGTCCAAATAAATTATAAATAAAGTCTCCCAACCAGTCTCAAACAGCCTGTAACCTTTTTTTTAAAAAGACTACTCCAAGCTCCTAGGATCCATTCCCTCCCAAGTCTAACAGATTAGCGCAACATGGTACACTGGTTACAAAGTTAAAGGAGTTGGAATCTTTAATTCTTTATCTTAAATTTGATCTAGAAATCTGCGTATAAAAATTATTACTAAAATTATCCCATTTTATAGAGTTCATCTCAAGCCTGTGTGAACAGAGAGAAAGAAATAGTGGCGAAAAAATTTTTTAAATAAAAATTTTAGCCGAAAGATGTTTTTTAACTTAACAATAATAAAATACTACTACTTATGTTTTTATTTTTCTTCTGATCCAAACGAAGTGCCAAGAAAGTTAGCACTATTGACGGCTGAGAAGAGAAATCACTGGAAAGTGGAATTGAGTAGGCCGCAAGAATTTCAGAGACTGCAATTGCAAGAGAAATAACAATATCCGAAATAATAATAATAATAATAATAAAGTAAAAATAAGATGTTCCAAAACATTCACTTTTATAGACAAAAATGATCCCACAAGGGCACAAACGCCCCAGAATTTATAAAATTTTAAAAAATACATATGAACATCAGTACAACAATATTTTGTCCAATAAAAAAAATAGTACAACAATAATGAGCAATAAACTCCACAGTTAAGTCCCCTTGAACCCCACAACTCTGAAGGGAACTTAATGCAAATGGTGACATCATCATATGTTCAAAGCTAACAAAAATTTTGAGCTTCAGTTAATCCATTCTCTAAACTTGTGAGAAGGTAGCAGGACGCCATGGAAAAATTTAGGAAATAAAGAAAAGTTACTACAATCAGTGACTTCATTCTGGTTATGTACCTAAGCCTCAGAAAACTTGTGTTTAAGGCTCCTCTATAAGCAAAAAAATTGTGAGCCCCTTTTCCTCCTGGCTCTACTTTCTCTCATAAAAAGAAAATGTCAATATACAGACTTGGGGGTTGGCATGACATTATGGTGCAATGTTGAACAATTAGTGCCCAAGGAATGCTAAATCAATTAAGAGTTTTTTGAAGAGTCTATCCCATTAGCAGACTCTTCTCCACTTGACAAAGTTGAAGGGCTCCCTAGGCTTCGAATCTCCTCGTTGCCAGCAGTGCGAGATTTTCCGGGTCTCAGTCTAATATTGGCACCCATGGGGAAAGGCTCCTGCAGAGACAAAAAATATTGATCAGTTTTATCATCACCAGAAGAATAAGACAGTATGTTATTCTTTCTAATTGGAATCAAACATGTCATTTTTATTGTTAAATGCACATCAGGTCTTGGAGATTCCAGAGCCTATATCCTAATTCTATTACTGACCATAAGACCCTCGTTGACCAGAGATACTGCCTGATAAGAGCTTATAAACCTTAGGCATGTCTCACCTTTACATAAGTTTGGACCTAATTCAACCCCAAAGCTAACTCAAAGAATGAGGGTTGTCCCTCACTTATATATGCTTCCCTGACACTATCTTTAAGTTAATGTAAGATTTGGGTTTTTGCTAATGCACCCTCTCACGCATGGTATTAATGGGCCTGGTGTGTGGATAATATAATAAGTATCTTAGAATTTGGATCTGATCCAAACTCAACACCAAAAGCTAGCTCATAGGAGGAGGGTTAATAAGTATAACTAAAGAAAAAGCTTGATTTACCGGATCACCAGCATTTGGGCCATCTGTATGGAAGAGAATAGGACGGCAACGTTTGTCTTCGTTCATCAGGCTTGAGTTCTGAAAATGAGAAATTAGAGAAGCTTTTCCTTGAATTCGGGCATAGGCAAGTGAGGCTACTTTTTCACTATTAAACTTCTCCCATTTTTTCCCATCAAAAGCCTGCAAAACATTTTTTTTTATTTAGTTCCATCAACATGTGGAACTCAAAAATAGTACATAGATAGATAGCTCAAATTAATATTACAAAAGAACATCCAAATAACCTGGTGGAAAGGAATAATTTGACCAGGATCAATCATGTTTATGAATGCATAGCCAACATTACATTTATTCTGCAATCATTGTAGAATCAAATTAGAAACATATTTATTATTTCTTCTCAAAAAAAGAATCAATCAACCAGAGATACTTACCTTGAAATCAATCGGTAAATACAGAAAATCATAAGTTCCCTTACATTGCTCGTCTATTGCAGCAAGAAGCATCTTTGAAGTATACCTACCAAACAAATAGCAAATAAAAAAACAGAAACAGGTCAAATCTTGACTAATGCAAGAGTGTATGAATTCTTAAACTGCCTCTAAAATCTGATTGATCAACATAAAAGTATATGTCAAATGAGCACAGGCATGCACAAGTGTGTCCATGGAAGCATTAGCAAGCAAGAACTCCAACGCTTCAAAATTAAAAAGGTAAGAGCCAAATGCTCAGCTGCCAACTTGGATAAAACCATTAAATGTAAAACATGTGTCTATGTTAGTATTTGTAGATCTTAAAATAAAATAATGGCTTTAAGGAAACTAACAGTTTTACCGGTGCAACATCCAGTTGAAGACAGAAAATCAAGAAGCAAGAAGAACCAAAAAGCTGGGGAGACAATTAACTTACTTGTTGGGAATATTTTTTATCATAAGTGTAGTTCGGCTGTCTTCCCCACGCAATATGCGACCTAAGTCGAGTTCATACAGTTTTTTATCAACATTGTTGGTGTTTGCTTCATTTCTGCGGTGATAAATGTTTCTCATACGTTCATTGGAAGCATCAAAGTTTGACATTGAAGACATAGGATGTCTCACAGGGAAAACATGAGATAACTGCTTAGGAGAGTTCTGTCCAGCATTGGATGTTATTTCGGTGCCATTCCCACCAACATGAGAAAACATGTTATGAGAAGGAAAATCCAGTGGATGCATTTGCCAGGAACCATGAAAACCTCCACTTCCTACAGAACCCAAGCGAAAACCAGAAGCCTCAGGGGACCCTCCCAAGTAAGAATTTTGCCTTTCCCATGGTGAGGCTGTAACAACTGGTGCTGATCCAACATGATGGTCCATCATATGTGGTGTTCTCAGCATATGAGGCGGTGTTCTAGCAAAGCTTGACATCTGTGGAAGACCCGGAGAAGAAGCATCATTAACAAAGGATGGTGATTTCTGCCAAAGCATGGAACTCGATGAAGGTTGCTGTTGCAAATTGGAGCTGTTCCACATATGATAAAGTCCATGATGTGGGTGTATCCCATTTCCTGATGAGCAAAAGTAAAAGAAAGATGCCACATCAGGATTAGATGTAAAAATGTTAAACCCACATTACAAATTTGTTCAGCTTACAATTACCCAGTTCCAACCACTTGAACTGAAGACCCATATTTAATTTGGAATTCTTATCACAGATAGTCAGACATCTCTAAAATATTCAAACCCAATGTTTTAAATCCCGGATAGCGGCACGTAGCAGTTGGCTCCAAAAACGCTATAGTGAGATAGGGTATAGCGGGATAGCCACTATTTTGATTTTTTTTTTTTTATATAGTTTATATATAATGTATACTATATACATATAATAACTTAACAATAAAAAGTCAGAAGTGTCTTAAACAAAACATACAAGTAAATACCAACAGGGAAAAAGATTCTTGGACACCCAAAGGGTGTAGTCGTGTAGGCACCTTGAGAGAGATAAGAAGAGAGGAGAGTTAAGTGACTGACAAGATTAGTGATGTCATGTGAAGAGAGAGATAGAGAGAAATGGGAGGTGTTGGTGGGGTGTTTGTAAATCACGGGTGTCCAAATATCACCACTCATACCAATAAATGTCAAATACAAGCATCCTAGATAGGAATTATCAATCATCAAATATCATCATCTTTTAAATCCAAGTTTTGTTTATGATTTTAACTATTATTACATCTATAGATTTTATTTCTGGAAATTAAAATCTCAAAAATTGCCCTCCAAGAAAGACCTGGTGAAATTGTTCAGAGGGATTTTCTGGAATCAACACATAGCACCACACTATAGTGCCCCCACTACACTAAACTGCTCCGCTACAGCAGCCCCTGTAGTGGGCAGGGGCTTCTCCACATCACTGCACTGCTATAGCGGGCTATTTAAAACCCTGTTCAAACCAATACCCTGATCTTTAATAAGTGATTAATATTTTTGGCATGTCAGTAAAAAAAAAAACAAGATTTTTGAGGTTATTAAAAACTCTGGGAATGCATATTCCTTAACAACCAAACCCAATATTGTAAAGTTTTAAATTGCTAGGATGCTGTTCAAATAAACAATTTTATCCTCTCTAGTCATTTAGCCGCTTCAAGTAACAATTTTCTAAATAGACAATAATCTTTTGAAAATTATTGCACAAACGAAAAAAAATATACATTAAGCATTCTTAGCACTTAAAAAAGGAGCACTAACCTCCCGCATTAAATTCTGCCACATTCCCAGTTGAGCCCATTCCTTGAATATGCCTGCCATCAGAGGCTTTGGTTGCTCCAGCACGTAAATTGTTAGCCATTTTGCTAATGGAGCTAGAAAAGTTATAAGGACTACCATTAGCTAAACTATCACGATACTCAGGTAAGGAATGAGGATGAAATCTCGAACCAGATGCAAACTTCATTGCATCAATAAAGCTACTTGACTCACAAACACTGGACACTTTTCCAGCAGGTGCCCCTCTCACAGTGTTGTGAATACCAGAATTAACATGAACGAACGCATTATCCATAAATGCATTCAACGGTTTCCTAACTGTAGATTGAAATCTCTGATTATATCCATTTTCTAAGCAACCAGATCCAATTACTCCAGAAGGCACTGTTGCTGTAAATAATGTCTAGTTAGACCATGAAGAGCATTTGCTTCCTAAGAGAAAAATAAGTGCAGGCAGATAAAATCTTACCTTTTTGTCTTGGTGATAAGTTGTCAATAATACTTTGACCAAGATCTCTCTCCTCTTGGCCCCTTTGAGACTGGTGCATCAAACTACAAATGCAAGGTTTCCATGGTTGTTAACAGAGAAGGAAATAGCTTCTTAAAAGGAAAATGTAACTAGCTTTGCATCAAGGTGTATAACAACTTTGCATTCCATTAACTATAAAAGCCAAAAAAAAAAAAGGCAGCAATTAAAGGTGATACAAATAGATAAGCATATCCAAAATAAAACCACCTGCATAATATCTTTTAGATAGGCACACATTAAATACAGAAAACAGTTACAAGAGCTGCTACAAATTAGAGAAGAAAATAAATTTACAAAAAGAGGGAAAAAATGGGTCAAGCCACCATGTTTCAAACCTAGGATGGCAAGGTTCAAGCTTGATCTGCTTCCCAGCAATGTCAATCTTGTTCAATGCACGAAGAGCAGCCTCCGCGGCTCGGACATCATAAAACTCTATAAATTTGTGATTATTCATTTCTGGATATTCATAGATCTGCCATTGAAGACATAATATTTAAGGAACCTTGTATAATCTTCATAAAACACATACAACTAAACTAAAAACAGGGGAAAACCAACAATGGACAACTTACTTCTTTAATTTCTCCATAAAATCCAAAAATTCGTTTAAGCTCATCATCTAAAACAGGTGAATCAAGACCAGATAGCATCAGTGTACCATGGCCAATATCCTTTTCTGGAGCATTGACCTAACATGTCTTCATGTTAATATACATCTATAACCAAAGTGTAAAAAGTAGGAAGAGAAAGTAATTGAAAAAGCAAAGCACATAGTTCTAATACTAACTGCTAAGATGATAAGAACGACAATAGCAACCAATTTTATCCAAATGATAGCAATGGAAATGGAAATATGCATACAGGATAAGTTATTAATATTATACCTTTGGAATTGAATAATGTATATCAAGTTTCCTAGACCTCAATGGCCTATTTTGAAGTGCTTGCATTGCATTTTGTGCTGCCCTTAGATCTTGATAAGAAATCATGACAAACCCACGATGCTTACTGGCGGTATAAATGGTTCGGATATCTCCATATTGCTGCCAGAACAAACATAATAGTGCATTTACATTTTATGATTAATGATATGAAATGCTTCCTGAGAATATAAGATAACATCATTCAGCAAAGAAGAATATAGACACACCTCAAAGAGAGCCTTTAGCTCAGAGTCTTCTACATTGCTATTAATGTTTCTAACAAAAAGTGTTCTAGAAGGCTGTTCAACAAAAGGAAGTTTTCCTTTAGAACCTCCAAAGAAACCAAAATCTCCATCGAGAGCACTTATTCTTTTTCCTGAACTTAAATGTTCATCTCCTTCCATCTCCATGCCTCCACCACTGCTAAACAGATCAAAATCTTCAAAATCATCATTCGTTCTGGCATGAGAACTGCATCCTAACTCATCAACAACACCAGAAAAAAGATCATCTTCATCAGGAAGGAGATTCCCTATAGTGTCAGCCTCCATTTCTTCAAGAGATTTATATGGCTCTTCCTCAGGGGGGGAATCAGCAGTAATGAGATGATCAGACCGAACATCATTCCCGAATAACCTTACTGCACCAAGATATGCAAATAAGTAGACAGATAATGATATCAATTTAACTGAAGTAAAATCAGAAAACTTAAACAGATAGAAAATAACTTATTAGACAGATGAAAGGACATTTCATTAGTACCGATCACTTAATGACACCACAATACCCATCATATACGTATGCTCGGTAGGCATGAAACAGAGACTTACACTTTTGGCTAAATATCTCAGACATGGAGCTTGAAAATAAACTACTTTCACAAGGGGCAGCATTGGTCACAATCTTGTTCCCAATTAAACCATAAGAGGTAGGTGCTGACTGCCGACATGCATCAGACAATGATTTGGGACAGTAATTCGATGATTCTGTGGAATGAATACTATCCCCAGGTAGACTAGCCTGTGGCACCAGTAAGCCAGCTTTTGCATTCACATCAAGGGGTGGTGTAGCGTTCAAAATGCTGCCAGGTGATGCTACCATTCCATTGTTTCCTGATAAAATCAAAATAGCACAACTTACTTATCCAGCAATTAGTAACATGTTTTGCAGAAAAAAAAAAAAAATACAGTAATTGAGATAGATGTATAAAAATGGTTTGACATCAATCGCTCATTCAAAGTACCTTACTATATTGATTGATAACTGATGATCATTATATCAGATTCAGGAGCAAGAACAACCAAACATTTATATATTGTTGAAAGCAAAAAGTGAGAGGAAAATCGACTAAAATGTCCCAAAATGCTCAAGTATAATCAACAAATCACCACAAACGGAAATAACATTATTTTTAGGATTTCAGTTATCACAATTACTCATATCATAGCCAATTGCTAATTTACATTAATAATCACTTGTTCCATGTGCACCCAAACATTTACAAGTCATCCAAAACAGAAGGAAAAGAAATATTGGCTGAAAAGCCCTAAAATGGAAATGTATTACCACAATTCAAAATTGAGAGCAGTTGTATCCTATAAAGTATAATGTATACAGAAACATACACATACAGAAAAATAATCCTAAAATAAACAAAATTGACTAATCAATTTGTGAACCAAATTCTGAATAGTCCATTTAATGTCTCAATAACAATTGGTAGTATTTTGTTAGATAGAAATCTTGGGGCATTAATGAGGGCATTAGAGAGTACTAGTAAACCAGTACAGCATACAGAACTATTTTGAACAAATAATGGAGTGATCTGTCCTCACCTTGTGGGTAATGGTCATTAATAGATTTTGGTTTCTGTAATCCAACATTCCTCTGCCCAAAAAAACAGAATTCAGGACAAGTTTAGAAAACCAACGAGTCATAAAGGCAATAGCATTGAAGGTCAGAGAGAAGTTAATTAACATTTTGAAAGAAAAAAAAAAAAAGACCCAAGTTTAATAAAACTGTACAATTAGGGATCTGATGATCATTAAATTCTCGGGGTCACATTTTAGAAGTTCAAGAAACTAAAATTACAATAAAAATACCTCAGAGCGAAAGGAAATGTCGTCAAAAAAGTGGGATGAAGCAGAAACCCCTTTCTCATCCATGATTTGAAAAGGCATCCTGCAGCCTCAGATAATCTGGAAAAAGAGTAATATTGCTGAAAAACTCACCAATTGCTAGCTTCCTTGAACTCTACTCATCCTTGTATATTGGAAATAAATTTTAGTTCATTTACTTGACAAGGGAAAGTGCAGATAACAGTGAACATGGAACGCCAATCAAAAAAGAAACTTGAGGCCATGTCAAAACCAGAAAATATCAGTTATCTTAAGTTCTTGACAATTAGATTCTATTACATTAAAAAAGAGGGGGG
>PYAF01004987.1:808417-848580 GCA_007407185.1 Glycine tomentella | reverse complement strand
ATGAAAAACTACCCATTAAAAGAATTCATTTATTAGTTCAAGATTCTTTTGTTACATCTGTAAAAAAAAGATTCTTTTGTTACACTGATTAATAAAAAAATTTGTTGACAAAAAAATAGAGGATTGTACCTTAAAAAAAAAAGAGAGAAAATTTTAAATTATCAATCTAATTCAAATAATAATGAAAACTGATTATATTGGTTTAGGAATTTAATAGGGATGCACTAGTTAAATTTTTGCACCACTAATTAATTAGAAATCATTTTCAGTAGTTATTATAAAAATGAACCAATATATCATTCATGTTAATTTGTAATTAGACAAAAATGTAAAGAAAAAGTATACCATAAATATATATTATTTTTGCAAATCAGTTTAAATCCAACCATAAAAATTTATCATCATCATCAGATTTATTTTTCATCTCAAAATCAAGTCTCGCCCTTACTTGGAAGGAGAGGGCACCGTTACAAATTAAGGGCCGTTGACTTTGCTGAAAGAATGTTTTTGGTCCTTTTTGTGCCCACAGAGTAAATGGCTCCTTACTTGGAAGGAAAGGGCACCCTATTG
The DNA here is from genome assembly GCA_007407185.1 of Glycine tomentella. Taxonomy (NCBI): domain Eukaryota; kingdom Viridiplantae; phylum Streptophyta; class Magnoliopsida; order Fabales; family Fabaceae; genus Glycine; species Glycine tomentella. Next base: position 848,010 of record PYAF01004987.1, on the reverse strand, counting down.
AGTGTCCACGATAAATTAACGTATAAGGGATGCCACCCTTTTTCAATCAATCTTCACATATAACGTGTGATAAATATATACTACTAATTTAAAAAATATGACCACATGTCACAAATTTTAAGAGGTGTTTTTAATTAAATTCTACGTGAATGTAACAATAATAATTTTAAAAAACGTGACATATGTCATGAAAATATTGGCGGAATTAGGTGATCACAATAATTTATTTTTGTAAATAGTTGATGCATTGAATTTTATATCATCATTTATAAAAAAATTATTATATATAATAAATTTGTTACTATTATATAGTTTTTACTTAGTGTATGGTGTGAACAAAATTATATTTACATGCATAACTATTTTTCAGCATAAGAAAGTGTCATATTATCGGATCCAGTTTAATTTATTGAATAAGATAAATAAGTTGTGGTAAACTTTTCGATATATATCTTATGTTCAATTCCTAAAATAATAATAAAAAATCTCTTATTGATTCAGAGAATAATAAAATGTGTGAAAGAAGTTCCTACACGAAAAATATCGCAACATCTTTGGAAGTTCATTAACTCACAGTAAAAGCACATTTTTATCATATGTTTGTATCACCCTATAAGTCTCATCTCAAACCTCAAAGTCCACCACCAGTGACACAAAGTGGGTGATATCAAGTAGTTATGGCACAAGATTCAAAGAAAATTTGTGAAGGTGCTTCGGAGTCTCCAACGACCCCAGTTGGAACACAAGCACCAGCACCACCAGAGAGTGAACCCAAAAGCACTCCAACTCAAAGAATCAAAGCCACAAGGCACCCTAGATGGACAAGGCAAGAAACACTTGTTCTGATAGAGTCCAAGAAAATGGTGGAAAATGGAGAACAAGTTTGCCGATTCAGATCAGCATCAGGGTACGTTCAAACCGATCCGAAATGGGAAATGGTGTCATCATTGTGTCAGCAGAGAGGGGTGAAGAGAGGGGCTGTTCAGTGCAGGAAAAGGTGGGGCAATCTTCTCACTGATTTCAGAAAGATCAAGAAATGGGAATCTGGTGTAAAAGACGTGGAGAGTGAGTCGTTTTGGATAATGAAAAATGATGTGAGGAAGGAGAAGAAGTTGCCCGGGTTCTTTGATTCTGTGGTGTACAATGTGTTGGATGGAGGGGTGTGCACCACTGTTGCATTTCCCTGGACACTCGTTAAGATGGTGCCAAAGGGTGAGAATGGTGTTGTTGTTGAGGGAGTGGCTCATCACCAGGAACAGTGTAAGGAGAATGAGGAGGAAGAGGAGGAGGAGGAGGAGGAAGATGAGGCGATTGTTGATGCTGAGAAAATGGGTTGGAGCACCGAGGAGGAAAACATGGAGACTAACATCAATGGTTTTCTTAAAACACCAACAGGTCTTGTTATTAAGGAAAAAGGCATTGCAGGGAGTCTCAAGAGGACACCCATACTCACATTGCCTACTCCAGGTACTACTAAGTTACATAAATTACATCACACTATACATTTTGTTATTGTTGTTCACATAATTACATTATCTATCATGTACCCTTTTCTTATTAATTGATCAATTGTTTTGTTGTTGGCAGAGAAAGTACAGCAGCAGACATCTTACCAAGGGAACTACGATCCTGGTAAATCAAATCAACTCACTTCTGCTGTGTACATACTATGTGTTGTTGGTTACTCTGTGTCCATAGCATATAGTCAAACATTTTAAGCTGTTGAAATCATTCAGTTTGACTTATGAAGCAAGTTTTTTTATACTAGACTTGTGATTTGTGAAACAGTTTTAGTGTTTATAGTAAAGTTTGTTCCGCATATTTTTATATCATTCCACTTTTTTGTTTTTTGTCTATTTCCCCTTTTTCAAAGAGCTTTTTGTTACACCAAAACAAACTCTTTATATGCAATCGATGCATAAAACTCTAAATTGGATCAACAAATAGCGAACTACCATTCATTAATACTTCATCTGGCAATCCAATGCTGCATATGTTGTGCATTTGATCATAAAAAAAATTACGATTTCATTAGCTTTGGTCTTTTAATATAGACTAATAGACCTAGAACCTTTATTTTTTTTGCTGTTATTAAAGTGGATTTTTGGAATATCATTTTAGACAGACACTGATACTGCTTAGATATAGAAGAATGACATGTATTACCAGGAATGTGTTACCAATTGCAAACTATCAGTTTTGCATGCTTTAATAATTGATATTATATGCTATGGTTACTCCTTGAACTCATGACTAAGCATATTTTTGTTTAATTGATTGACAAGTGATTCAACAACACATAAAACAAACAAACAAAAACTCGGAGATATAATCAACGAAGCAATCATTAGACGAAGATAGGATAACACATATTTTATATCCATAAAGTGCATATTTAGTTTTTCATTCATGCGTTTCAATGCGGCAAACAAAGAAGTGACTATACTACTACTGGATTGGAAAAACATAGGTTACATTGAACCCAACGTTTTTTCAAACACACCTAACTTGGTTATAAAACATTTTATATTTGAGTTGTCCAATATTCATCCATTGATTATGATTCATCGATTGCGTGAATACATGAAAAGTAGACTGCACCGAATTTGATTTCAAAATTAGTGGCCTTTTTTCACAATCTCATGGAAAGTATTTTGGTTCAGGTTTTCAGAGGGAACCTATGTTCCAAGAGGGATACAAGAGAAAGAGGTTATCGTTGGATAGTAGTGAGGACTGCACAGCTTTCAACAGCAACATTACCAATCTACTAAGGAGGAACAGTGACATGCTAAAAGCCAATCTTGGGGCTCAGAACATAAATTACCAATTGGCCAGGGACCAGCAGAAGCAACAAACTGATATTATAGTTGCAGCCCTTGGCAAGCTCACAGATGCCCTCACAAAAATTGCTGACAAGCTGTAAATGAATTCGCATCACAAGACACATGAAAGATCATAGGGGCTTCAAACCTACCTATAAGGATCTGCATTTTACTGTTAATGCATATTTCATTATCATCATTTCTCCCCCTTTTAATTAGTACTTCTCAGTTTTTTTTACCTCATTTTTTTGGGGAAAACTAGTTTTGTTGTCATGCAGTTGATGTTTATTCTTTCAACTCTAGATGCTGCTTGCAATTCTGTTCCTTTTTTCCTTATTCCTACTAAGATTTAGAAAGGGACCAGTATTTCAACACCTCCTGTATTTAGAAACAGTAAAATTAATATAAAATTATCATATGCAAAATATGGTTCCAGACTTCCGGTCGCTGTTAAGGAGGCTAGTATGAGATTTTAATCAATAATAAAGACATTATTAAAAAGCGTATCAAAAAGTGTGATATTATTTTTATTATCATTATTATAAAAAAAATGCAATACAGGAACTAATTACTCCCCTTGAGTAAGTAACTTCTGAACAACTTATAGGGAGCTTGCCTCCATTCCACCAACCCAATGGACCGGGTAACTCACTAGGCACTAGCTCCACACAAATTATTATGTACCACTTCACTCTATTTCTCCCAGAAAACATAGCCTCAATTCGTCAGCATCTTCTATGCTATGAAGAAATATACACAATAGAATTATATGTGGTCCATGTGGAGGATAATAGCATACAAAATCACTTAATAGAATGCCTAACAATTTACACTAAGAATTTCTTCTAATCATGCAAAACTCACCTTTCAATCCCCACTACATAGGAACAGCCTCAATAATCCTAGCAAAGTAAAATTGGGTAGTGGTTAAGCCTCTCTTCCTTATGGTCCAGCCAACCTTTTGCAATGCTCTCTCTACATCTGCCTCAGAGTGAAGATATGCTCTTGTTGCCTTTGAAGGACCAGGGAACAACTCTCCAACCCTCTTTAGCAGATCATAATAAAACGTCTTTGGGGCAAAACTCAGAATCAATCGGTTGTTGGCCAATGATGCAAGGTGTGCAATCATCCCATCCGCTTTATGTTGCGGGTAATGAATCAAGACATCGAGGCAGACCACCGTATCATACTTGCCATCCAAGCTCTCTAAATCCTTCACTACAAACTTAGGCATCACAGGCCCAGATCCATCTTCACTGGTTACAAGCTGTTCTTTTGCCTGCATCAAATAGGAAGTCATTGCTTTACTTCAGGAATGATTCATTACTTGAACTCACACTAATGCTTTTTCTCATGTGTTCATTGTCTTAGGTTGAGGGGGTACCTTAGCAATTCATCTTACAAATAAGCTCAACTTTTTCACAATTATTTAACTTGTTAATTCCTTTATCAAGCTGATTTAGTTTTTAAAAAAGGCAAATTTAAGCTTAATATAAAATGAAGTATATAAATGAGTCAAACATGGCATTATTAGTAATGTTAATAGGTTGGTTGAAGGGAGCACAATTCAGGAGGACCTTATACAAGTCTCAATTTTGGAGGCTTTTTCCCTACCTATCGGGACCTTATATTTTTTTATTTTATTTTTACTATTAATTTGTTTGCTTTGATAATCTCAAACTGCGTGATCTTTTAAAATAAACAAACCCAAAACTCAACGGTTGCCTACCGTTGACTAATGTACTCTTCCGTTTAAAGATAAGCATCATTCTATAATAGTTGAAAGCTAAAAAATAGTTGAAAGAAAATATGACTTTAAAAGATTAACTTTAATATTAATATTATATTGAACAATTAAAATTACACTTATTAGGAATATTAATTAAAAATAATTAATTAACCTTAAAAAATTAAATGCGACAGTTATTTTGGAATTTATTTATTTTTTCAAATGAGACGCTTGTTTTGAATAATTTTTTTCTTTTAAATGTTACATTTATTTTGAAACCGATAACGCACTTAAAAATGTAAGTAACTAAAACTAACCTGTTTCTGAGCTTCGGCAACCATAGCGGCGGAGATATCACTGGCGAAGACAACAGCGCCCTCTTTGGCAAGAGGAATAGAGAGAGAACCGGTACCACACCCAGCGTCGCAAACCGTAACGCCCTGAAGGGAACCTTCGTCCTTCAACATGCTCAGCGTGTTCTCCACGGTCTTGGCGTGGCCCAACCTAATGTCGCGCTGAACCCGGTTCACCTCGTCGGTGTCGCCGTAGATCTTCTTCCAGCGCTGGAATCCGGAGTTGTTGAAGTACTCCCTCACCACCTCCTTGTCGCCGCCGCCCACCTCCTCCGCCTGCATCTGCCGTCGCCGCTCCGGGTCCGTCAGCGACAGCACCGCCGCCAGTGCCGCCACGAACCCCCCGCTCACCACCGCGATCGTGGTCCCGTCGATGACGCCCGAGACGTCCGCCGCGGTGGCCGTGGAGAGCGGCGGGATGGCGAACGCCGGCGAGAGAGGGAGTTTGGGCGGTTTGTGAGAGAATGGAGTGGAAATGGCGGTTCTGTTTGGGTTCGGAACGAAGAGGGAAGACCATAGGGACGATGAGAACGCCATTGTGATTTTGGGTTTGTGTGACGTTACCGGCCGGTGATAACGTGGAGTGTGAAGGACTGAAGAGTGGAGTAAGTGGTTGCAATGTTATCCAGATAAGATAACATTCCAGTTTCCATGTCTCGAGCTGATTCTCGTGGGTCCTACTTCTCCAGACGGGTTCCGCTGTGCACCAAACTAGACGACTGCATCCGTACGCCTATAGCATTTCACCGTTGATTTAGTAAGGAAATATCCACGGTTGAGATTAAAATGGAACAAAATGGTACTTTTTTGTGTGTGAACGAAACAATTAGGTAAGACTCACTGTGATCAGAAACATTTTTCAAAAGATTCCTCGAGTGTTTACAAGATTTTCTTATCGTTTACTAACAAAATTTTCGTGGAATCAAAATTGTACATCACTATACCACCTATGTCAAAATGAATATATAATGATGAATTAGATTATAAATTATTTGTTCAGGTAAATGTACAAAAACACAATAGTTGATTGTCATGACTACACAAACAATTATGAAACTATACAATGGTGTAGATAAAAAAAAAAAAAAAACACAACAGTTGATTTTAGACAGAAACAGTTGACAATTGATTGTCAAGAACAAACAATCAAAGGCAAAAAGAATTGGTTATCATAAGCAGAAGTGGAAAACAATCGATTATCAACAACACATAATCAATTATGAAAAGGAGAAATTAATGCGATAATGCAGTTAATTAATTAGTTATGAGAAAAGGAAAGAATTTTAGACTGTTATTATTTTCTAAGAAATAATAATATTTTTTTTAACTTCTATTTGAAAATTAATAAATCAACTAATTAATTTTAAAATGGACTGAAGTAAACGTATATTTGATTTTTTTTGGATAAAATACGTTTTTAAAATCTTATAAAAATGATTACATTTGATTTTAGTTTTGTTAGTCTCATTAAAGTCTAAATTTTTAAAAAATGATTCTTATAATTATTAAGTGATAACATATACATACATACTCGTTTTTCACATATTTTATGTGTTTGAAAATAATTTTGTGACATAATTTATGACATCCAAAAATAAGAAAAGATGAAAAAAAAACAGCTAACTGTTTTGTAAATGATGTGATTTTTTTTATGGCAAATAGATTTTTCAAAGCATTTTCAAACACATTGCTATGAATAATTCTATCATAGACACTAAATTTAGACACTTTTTCCTAAAGAAGATTTGAATATTAATTTGTCACATTGTGAAAAACGATTTCCTTTGGCTAAACCTTACCTCATTGGTACATGACACATATGCATTAAAATAATTATTGACATTACATAGTTAAATACATATCATATTAGCAATTACGGAAACTATTTACAAAATTAGAAAAACTAAAATTTAAATTATTTTAATGAGTTAATCCTGGCCCCAAATTGTCCCTTATATGTCTGATACAACTGGATTGGACTGGACTAGTAGTAGTGACTTAAACGACGATAGGAAACATTTATAATCCCTAACGGACAAAAATGTCCTTTTTATATTTATTAGAGTATTTTTAGTGATAAATTTTAAATTGGGATCTTAGATTATTTTTTGTGGATCTCATATTGACATGTATGATTAAAGATCTCTTAAAATCAGTGACATTTTTTTTTATTGGTAAATTCAAAATTAAAATCTTAGATAATTTTAATGGATCCCACATGAACCTTACTTTTAAATATTTTAAAATTTAATTTAATTAAATTAATTAAATAATTAATTTAAATTAATAAAACATGAAAAAATATATGAATATTAATAAAACATATAATTAATTTTAACTTTTAATTTAATTTAATTTATTTTCATCCTATCACATAAAAACTAATTTTTTTGAATTCCATATAGAACTCAAGGATTCTTGGAGATGAATCAGATCTCCACATGAAAATATGTATTCTCTCTTTGATGGATCTGAAAAAAGAGAAATCTTCAACTTAAAATCTTTTCTTAAGATCCCCCACTCAAGAGTTACTCTTAGGAACCCCCCATAAGCAACCCTAACACACATCCTCTCTCTTTCATTTTGTAAGCTGCCACCATACACCCACCCACACACCTCATTTTCCATTTCTATTTTTGGCATGAAGCACCTTCGGCGTTGCTGCACCTCTAACGCTGCTACTTTCCCTTTCCCATTTCCATTTGTACGTCTAGGTACAATCACTAAAGCTCTTTCCCGTCGACATCGTTTCAATTATGGGTTTTTGTCATTTTATAAAAAAAATGAAAATGTGTTAAAAATAATTATAATTTGTAAAAATATTGATATTTTGGATTCTTTTTATTGAAAAAAAAATTCTGAATCCGCCCCCCAATATTAGGGGTTTACAAGACTCACACATTTGTTAAATCAACTGAATATTGATTCATGCTATATATACTTGATAATAATATGGAAATTGACTTGAACTGAACTCTCATGATGCCGTGGCCAGGTCCACAAAAAATACGGCTTATGTTGATCAAGAACAAATCGAAATTAATGGCAATCCTGCATCATTGGTTTTAATGGTGGAATTCTGTATTAAGAAGTTAGATGATGTCTATTCCAAGCATGTATTCCAGAATACATTTGTAACATTCTAGAATAGATATTCTGTTCATAATGGTTATATGTATATTATGTTTTATTTTCTTATATACTGTATCCCCCAACATGATTGCTAGAGTTTGCAGTGTGCAATTGTGCATGTTAATGGAGGTGGGAGGAAGGAAGGGCAATGTTGGGATATTTTCAAATAAGGAGGTGCAGGAAGCAAAAGACCTCATACCACACGTCAAAGTGGCTGGCCCGGCCCATTTAAAGACATGGTAGACTACAATGTATCTCTTTACCGTCGGTCTTCACTTCCTTCCTTGCCTTGCATACACAGTGACAGTTCCATTCATTTTCGGAGCGCTTTTGTTACTGCGCACATAAAATTCGCAGCGGCACCACTTCGCTTCATCCTCTACCCTTTCACGACACTCGAAGACCTCGCTGGCCAGGTTTGTCTCATTCCCTATCCTTATTATTTCGAGATCTGTTGCAGCGTCTTCAATCGAACCTTCAATTTTTATTTTCTTCTATCTTTTGCTCACTCATTAATCAGGACTCGATGGGAAAAGAGAGCCAAACGTCCGCTATGGAAATTGACGCTCCCAAATCGATGAATTCCGATCAGATCGTTCCAAAATTCTCCATCAACGGTTTGTTTTCTCCTTCGTTGTGCATTGGTGTTCCATTCCGCGCTATTCCTTTCACCAACGAAATGGAAAATAATACAGCATTTAACAGTGAACTTTGGTGATTGGTTTAATTAATATTTTTGTTTAAAATTTTTACCAGTGCTGCAGCTCTTAAAATCTGCGCAAATGCAGCATGGCTTGCGTCATGGAGATTACACTCGCTATAGGTATGTATTTGTATAGTTGCTAACATGATGTCAAATAGCGTTCAATTTTTTTAAAATTTAATTTGTGTATCTAGATGTGTTTTGTAAATCTGTATCCCTAAGAATGATTCATCTGGGAGACTCAATGTGCTAGTTCCTATTACTAAACAGCTAAAAATGTTTGCTGATGTGTCAGTTTCGCTTTTATTCTGAATGCTTTGAATGACAGTTTTCCTTTAAAATTTTGTGCTCCTTGGTGCTTCATGGCTTTAGAGTCTTCTAGCATTATGGACCAGCCATTCAATTTATGTGATTCAAGCTGCTTGTTGCTTTAGCTATCATGTTGAAGCATTATACCGATTTTTAATAGACATAATTTTCCCTCAATATTGTAGGAGGTATTGCACAGCTCGTTTGAGGAGGTTATATAAATCGTTGAAGTTTACCCATGGTCGTGGCAAATATGCAAAAAGGGCCTTAACTGAGTCTACTGTCACCGAAGTAAGGTATGCTTTACTTACGGTATTTTTCTTTTCTGATATAAGTTTTGGCGCCTTTTTATAGTTGACTTAGTTTTAGATTTTGTTATAGAAGGCAAGAATATAAAAAGGATTGGCTCCAATTGGTTGTTAGCTGTCAGGCTTTACTATCTTCGTTGCCCTTGACCCCTCTTCCCATCCCTTCCCTCACATTCACGCCCCATGCCACCGGTTCCAGCATCTACTAGTCCCTTGCCCTGCTTCCACGGTGAATGTTTGTTAGGATCTAGTATAACAAAATTTTCCACTACCTTCCCTGTCACTTCCCATCCTACCCCTGTTCCTCTTCTTCCTTCTGCAATAGGCCCACAAGTTAGCCAATCAAAAAATCCCTAAATACTTATTTGAAACTATCATTTAGACTTTCTTTGATCTTTATTCCTCTTGCTTTTCTCAAAATCTTTTTCAATAATTTATTGGAAAAAAGAAAATAAATATTTCATCTGTCTGGCAACTTTTTTAATTGTACATTTATGTCTAACTTCGGAAGTGTTATGGTTTGGAATCAGGTTTCTTCATGTCATTCTCTATACAGCAGAGAGAGCTTGGAGTCATGCCATGGAGAAAAGGCAGCTTCCAAATGGCCCAAATGCACGTCAACGCATATATTTGATTGGTAGGTTGCGTAAAGCAGTAAAATGGGCTACTTTGTTTTCACAATTATGTGCGGTCAAAGCAGATTCTAGAACATCCTTGGAAGCTGAGGTGTGTCTTTTATTTCCCCATCTAATTATGGTTAGTTTACTGCAGTATTTTGTCCCTGCTTCTCCTGGTGCTGTTTTTTTACAATCCACTGCTTCAGAGAGATCAACTAGCTAGCATTTCAAGTGTCTATATTTCCTTTTATTATCTATGGAATCATTTTTTTTTTATTTGTATTTTCTTTTAAGATTTTTAACTGTTTGGTTTGATCTAAATTGATAGTAAACCTAGAAAAAAAAGTAAAATTTACATCAACACATGAGAATTAAGAAGGAAAAATATTCTTCAAGTTCATGAACAGGGATAAATTTCAATTCGTTTCATCCCTCAATTACATTTCTGTTTCAATTTTGTGCTTAAAATTGCAGTTTAGCATCTTTACTTCATTAGTTTTTTTTCCTTAAACAAATTGAACTTACACATTCTGGGATATGTTACCTATTCTGTTTTTGTTTGATAATTATTTATCAATTAAAAACTTTTATGAGACATGCTATTTAAAATGTAAATACTTTGGAGTCTTTAGCCTTTTGTTTTTTAATCTAAGGTGGATAATATTTATCTTCTATTGATGAAAATGAACATTCTTTCTCTTTTTGTTGTTCACTGAATTTTAGGCTTATGAATCCTATATGAAAGGGAGTTTGTTGTTTGAGCAAGATCAGAATTGGGACGTGGCTTTAAAGAACTTCAAAAGTGCTAGGTACATTGACCCTGCTTCCATGATTCATACATATTGCCTTAAAAAAAGATTAAATAGATGCCCATTTTGGTAAAAAAATAAAAAAGGGAACAACCTTATATTTGCTTGAATGAGATTAATTCTGTGACTAATTTGATAATATATGTTTTCATATGGCAAACACCTTTTTAGTTTGTGACTGTGATATAGCATACTAGCTTTTGGGATGCTTCTGTTTTTCTTGCTCACCCTGTTCGAGTTTTTAACATTGTCCTTATTTAATAGGGCTGTATATGAGGAATTGGGGAAATATGGAGATCTGGATAACCAAGTTTTGTGTCGTGAGCGAGTTGAGGAACTAGAACCTAGTATCCGGTACTGCCTTCACAAAATTGGTCAGTCAAATTTACAGGCCTCTGAACTTTTACAAATCGGTGATGTGGAAGGTCCCGCGTTAGACCTTTTTAAAGCTAAATTAGAGGTTGGTATAAATTTCTTTTGTATATGTATAATTTGGGAAAAGGAAAACAAGTAATATAATATGCATTTATTTGCAAATCAATGTATTCATATATTTCTTATGAGGAAATGTTGCATTTGGATAAGATAGACTTTTCATTTTCTTGTTTATTCAATGAGGGGACACAATCTTGTAGACATAAGATGATCTTTTAATTATCGATATACTATCTTGAATAATCTACCTTCACACTCAAGAACTCTTGAAGACCTAATTTTCAACTGGTTCCTTCCATTTTTCCAGTAATATGGTTGGTCCTATACTACATGTTATATTACCAAGACCCTTTGCATCAGGGTCCTTAGGTAGAAAGTTTTTTAAATTCCTCATATGCATCATGCCTGCCTGTATCTGGTTGGAGGGAAATGAAGGGCTAAAATCCCTCCCCACATGTTTTTGTCTCTTCTTTTTGTCTCTTCTCCAATATTGGAGGGTAGAGAAAGTGGTTTGTAGTTTTTGGACTGTGTAGGCTAAATTGCTCCAAGATTTTATGTTATCTCTCATCTCCATTACTATTTATAATGATATGGCAGTATATTATCCATATTTTCTCTTCCCTTCCCTTGCAAGGTCTACTTTCCCTTTCTTTGCCTTCCTTTCTGGTGAACCAAACCAAACAAGGGGACCTATCCTTCCCTCCATTAAAATCCCTCCGTCCCCCTTCCCTTCTTTGAACCAACGCTCTGTAAATGTCTCGTGTATCACCTTTTTCTATTATTTTAAGTACAATATTTTCAATCAAACAGTTCTATTACTTGAACCAAGTACGGTGCTTTTTTGGATTCATGTATGTACATCCTATGATAAAAATGCCGAATTGAATAATGCTTGTTTCAGGCTGCCATGGCTGAGGCAAGATCTCAACAGGCTGCTTCCATGACAGAATTCCTTTGGCTTGGCCACAGATTTCCAATATCAAATGCCAAAACAAGGGTTTCCATCCTGAAAGGTTGGTAGTTTTCTTCCCTTACAAATTAGCAGGTTAGTTAATTGGAAACAAACTTATCTGTTTATATTATTATTCTTAACAGTAATCTTTTCCTGTCTTAACCTCATCTTTGTCCCTTCTTTTTCTACTCTGCAAAATGACATTTACTACCCTGCGTGAGATTCTTTTCTTTTTGTTGTGTTTTCTTTCATGCATAATTAATTGCACTGCACTGTTGTCTACACTAGATGGCCTTTACTGTGATGAGTTAGAAGCTGGCCTTTTCACAACGTGGATACCAGTGATGCAAATTTTTTTGAGAACTAACATTTTAATTTGTTGCAATCCTTTTCTTCCAAGGCTTCGTTTCACTTTGCCAAAATTTATTGGAAAAACAATTGGATACAGTTTTTTCCTTTGTTCATGTCCATGATAAGTATATTTATCAATTCAAACACATTATATTTTGCCAAATATCAGGTGTCTTTGTGTGTGAAGCCGAGTGCATAATTTTTTATTTGCACGTGAAATGCATTCTTTTCTATAATGAATAATGTAACATTTTTTTAGGTTTTTTAAAAAAGTAATTGTTTGTTTGATTTAACATATGGTAGCTTTTCTTTTAGCTAAATGCCTATATCAAGTAATGTTTCTATCTGAATATTTTTCTCAGCTCAGGAGCTGGAGAAAGATATACATGGTCCCTTGGCAGACTCAATTCCAGCAGACAAAAGACTTGTTATTTTTGACAAAATCTTTTCTGCATATCATGAAGCCAGAGGCTACATTAGGGCTGATTTGGTAGGGAAATTGCTTGTTGCTGTTAACTATGAATAATTATCAAGATTTTTTTTACTTGTTAGTAATAATTTATTGTACATTTTAGGCCACTACAGGAAGTACAGAAAGCGTGAAAGATGATCTGAATGGTCTTGATAAGGCTGTCAGTGCTGTCCTAGGAGAAAGAACCATTGATCGGAACCTCTTGTTGGTTAAGGTTGCAAAAAGCAAACTTGCAAAGCGTCATGATGATAAAAATGAAAAACTCACCAAACCTGAAGAGCTTGTTCGTTTATATGATCTCTTGCTACAGGTTGACATCCATTTTTTGGAACTTGCATTAATTGAACAAATATTTCTCTGCATAAAGACTTTCCAGGCCACTGCATGTTTATTTATGATATGCTCCTCAATTTGAATGACACTGCTAATATTAATCACACATTTGACAGAATACAGCTGATCTATCTGATTTAGTCAGTTCCGGAAGGGATAAAAAGCCAGAAGAAATTAGCTTTGCTGAAGTGTGTTCATGCAAAAGTTTGGCTTTTCGAGCCCAAAGGTTTGCTTCTTGGAGCAAATATTTTCTTATCATTCTTAGAAATTTTGTTAATTGCTTACTAAATGCACACACACTCATGGTATTTTCATTTTTTTTAAAGCTATGTTTCAAATATATATTCTTAAAAAAACATTTACCAACAACACGTATGGGATTTTGCAAAAGAAAGTTCATCAGAACACACTAATTACTGTTCACCCAAAGAACCATGCTGTTCATCCCTTTTAAATATGGGCTGGGCCTAACACCAAAAGCTAGCTCATGAGTTGAGGATTGTCCAAGTCATTTTAAGCTCTACTTTGGTCATATCTGTAGTCTATGTGGGATCTCAACTCAACACACCCACCTCATGTCTGGACATTTTGAGTGTGAAGGTTGTAGGCCTCGTTTTCTTTTCCTATGTGTATATATTACATTGGGAACTCTCTTGGGAGATCCGTGGAACAAAATTCATTTTTCAACAACTTAGGGCGACCCAAGAGTAGAGTAGGATAGCCTTTAGTACCGTCTTTTGGCCATATTTTTACTTGATGTGGGATCTTCCCCCCCCCCCCCCCCCCCCCCCCCCCCCCCTCTGGGGGCCCTGGGGGGGGGTTTTTTTTTTTTTTTTTTTTGGGGGGGGGGGGGTGAGGGTGGACTGGTATGAATGTATATGATTAGTGAGTGGCCAGTACTGCCAAATCTGTATCTTGTTTAGATGATGTTTCTATCTCAACTTAAAGGTACATATATTGATATGTGGTCATAACTTACATGCAGGTGCTTTTATGTTGCTAAGTCATACAGTGTGGCTGGAAAAAGGGCTGAAGCATATGCATTGTATTGTCGTGCTCGCAATTTGGCTGATGATGCCTTAAAAAAGTTACAAATGTTGGATGGTGATAATAAGGTAATTTTAATTTATTTTTTTAGGATCAGATTGGTGGACTGTGGACACCTCACTGATCGGCATTTATTATTTGCACTGCAAGATATTTTCAAATGATAACTTTGATCTAGTTGGGCACTTGGTCGGCCCTGAAGTTGAGTGTGAAATCAAATGTTATAAATGGGGAAAGATTTAATCAAGTAATCTTAGGTATTTTTATAATGATCTGACTCAGCATTGATCCAAAGATGACAATCCATCGGGCAACAGGAAAGAATTAAACAAAGGCCTTTTGTATAATGACCCGGTATAGATCTAAAGATGGTAATCCATTGTGCTTGTGGCTTATTTAGACAGATCAAATTCTCATAAAGACAGCAATCTTTGGATCCGTGCTGGGTCAGAGGAGTTTGTTATACAAGTGACCTTTTTATAATTGAATTAATTCCTTTATGTTAACAAGTGATTTCTCACAACTTCAGGATCTACTCAGTGTTTTCATACTATCAAAGTTAATTCCTTCACTATGTTTCTTGTAGTTTGTCATGTCCTTCTAAATTGAGAACATGCTTTTTTGAAATTTATTACAGGAATTTAGTGGGTTAATGGTAGTTGTTTCAGATTCATGTTTTAGAATTTGGATCCTATAAAGATCATTTTACAGGGAAAAGTGTAGAGTTATACTTGATTGAAAAATCAATTGTTGATATTGTAATAATAAAATACAAACACACACACACACACATATAACAAATTATGATTTTTTTAGGCTTATTATGAAGTTATTAACATCCATTCTGTTGATTTTCCAATCAACAGTTATAATTCTGCACCTTTTTCTCTACATTACACCCCTCACTTTAAAGGTCCAATCTCATTTCAACATTCATACCAATAATACTTGAGCCCCACATTTGTATTGATTGGTTTTGTGTTTTCTTTAATTTTTTTTTCCTTGTTTTTTTGGTTTCACAGACTATGATGAAAGAGTTGGAGGACTTGTGCAATGAGTGCCGATCTAACAGTTGTATAGAGCATGCATTGGGGATCATGGAGGAGAAGAAGACTCAAGAAAATCTATCTGAAAGGGTCTCCAATATATCATTGACCGGAACTGAGCGGGTACATTTGTTTCTACTTCTCATACAAAAAACCATGTTATTTTTTTTGCTCATGCATTACCATATGGGAAGGTTTTGACCCTATTCAATTTGTAATATCTTGGAGTTAATAGTATTTGCATGAGCATTTATTGATACATTCTGACATGTATTCCTGTTACAGTTGGAGAAGTTCCTTCTTGAGAAACTAGATGTTTATGAGTCTGCTGTGGGTGATTCAAATGTGAAGTGTACACCACGCATTGCAGGCTTCCCTCCGGCTTTCCAGGCAATTTCCCGTAATCCTATTGTGCTGGATCTGGCTTATAACATGATTGAATTCCCACCTATTGAAAACAGGATGAAGAAGGATAGAAAAGCCAAGGGCGGCTTTATCAGTAGAATATTTGGATGAGTATATTTAATTAGGGTTTTTGATAATTATTGACAACTGATCTGGTGGTTTCTTTTGTGGAATATTGTTATGAATTTTGAGATGTTATGTACAAATTTTTGAGAGGTCTAGATATTTGGAAATTTTACAGTGGAGAGATTGTTTGTGGCCACTATTTTTTATTTTGTCGTAGCATGACTTGAAATAAGTAGGGCAGTCTGTTACGTTTGCCATGCTAGGACTGTAGAACATTCACACCACCGGATATATAAGGTTTGGTTTAATAGTTGGAAGGGGGTGAAGGGAGAAGGGGGGAAAGATAGGTCTTAAGTTTGAATTTTTCTCACTGATATTTATAAAAAAACTAATAAACTAATATTTATGGATAAAAAAATTTAAAAAAATTGTACATGCTACATGTAGGTCTTGAACCCATCTTCTCAATCTTATGATCATTAACGGGTCCGTCTCACGTGTGCACTTAGCCTGTTTTAACCAAAGCCTATTATATTCACCTCTAGTTGGAGTGCTTAGAATTTTAGGCAAGACATGACGAGTTTTTAATTTAATTGTAGACATGAAATGGTTAATGTTGATTTGTGAAATATAAGTATTGCTAAATTTTTTTAAGAAAACTAAAAATTACAATTGAATAATTAATTATAAATAGGTAAAATATCAATTTAATTTGATAATTTATAAAACATGTTACAAAATATATATAAAAATGAATACTTTTCACACAAACTTTTGTTTTTTAATCCCGGGCAAGGAAGATGGGAGGACTTACTCATTCACTTGCCTTCGACTATTTTTCGTCAATGTAAAGGTCAATCGATAGAAGCCCAAAAATGTTTAAGAGAAAAAAGAGCATAATAAATTCAAGGAAAAGAACAAACTCTGAAATAATCAGAAACATTTTAAAAACTCCAGCACAGCTTCTACATTATCAAAGTGGTCCCGTTCCGTCTACCTAAGAGGGAACGAAGTTGAAAAAATAAACTTGGCCACAATTTGAACTTGGAGTTAGGACATTTTAAGTTGTGTTTGGAAAATTTGAGATTTTAGTCAAATTTTGTATAGTGCATAAAATAATTAATATGAAAAGAATCTTGAGCTAAATGTGTAATTTCATGAGTGGCATTTTCATTAAAATATCCTTTTCTATGATTATACTTTTTTTCATAAAATTTAGACTCTATATCTCTTTCAAAAGTGTTTTTCTGTAATATATAAAAAAAATATTATTTATTAACTGACGTCATGAAAAATCGCTGCAATTTACATTGATAACTGTTGGAGATTATTGTGGACAGAGTATATGTCCATATTCACACTTATATCTACAAAGTTTTGTGAATAATTTACTTATATTTGAACCCAAACTAATGGATATTCATTAAATTTTATTGTGCATGTTACTATCCTCAAATCTAGAGAATATTAACTGAGTTTAATGAACGTAGCAAGGATGGATGGATGGATGGTCCTTTCAATTTCACGTGTAACATTAAAGATTGAACCTACTATTAAGAAAGTTGAAAGCAAACCCATTTTGAATGCACCAGTCGGCAGAGCAGACCAAAGTGATAAAACGGTGGATGAGTGAGTGAGTGTGAGGTGTCTCCTCTGCCCCGGGCAGCTCATAACGCCATCGTCGTTTTGTAGCACGCCAATGCCTCTGAAAAAAAGACACGTCGTTTTGTTACCATACTTTCTTTTTTTTTAAAATGTAGTTGGTAGAGTATGGTTGATTTTACTAAAAATTAATTTTTATCGAAGAATCTAATTAATTATTTTTAATATTTTTTTAATTAAATTTTTTCATACATAAAATTTTACTTAAAAAAGAATCTAAGTTTAATATATGTCTACAACTACCTAACAACTTATTTGAGTGAACGACAGACATGAAATATCGCAAACACTTAAGTCTTAACCGTCTTCCTTCCTTCTTTCCTTCAAACGCTCTCCAATTTTTTACTTTCCTTCTCTCTCTCTGGAACAAACCGTTGTAGCGATTCCTTTCTCTGCGAAACACAAGAGGACGAAGCGAAGATTTATGGAAAAAATGCGTTTCACGAATCTCGATGACACTCCAATGTTCCGCCAGCAGGTTCTCCTCTTATTCTTCCGTTTCGTTCTTTATAGTTTTCGGTGCCGTCTTCCTTGGAATATTGAATTAAACGATATATTGTGTTCGAACGGTGCCGTTTCTGTACGCATTCTGCATCTCGTGATGATTTATGTTATCTGGCTGTTTCTGTTTAAAAATTTATGAAGACGTGTTGAGAACGTATTTTGTGGTTGGTAGAGTAATAATAATAATAGGTCGGTAAATTGATGAATTGTTGTGGATGCAGCTCCAGTGTTTGGAGGAAAATGCTGAATCGTTGCGCGCGAGATGCTGCAAGTTCTACAAAGGATGTCGAAAGTATACGTGAGTTTTCTCCGCCTTCATCCCATTGTTAATTTGAATTTTGTTGTTTATCTCATGTTTGCAAAAAGCTTCTCAATAAAACACTTATAGATAAAGAAAATAAAGAAGGTAAAATGAATTGAGAGCAAAAATTAACTTATGCACATGATTTTTATAGAAGCTCATCTCATCTAACTTCTCTAAAACTAAGGTACATGAAATTTTTTGATCTAATCAAGGAATACTTTTGTCTGTCCACTATGGCTGACTATATAGCCACGGTTCTTGCTTTCCTAAAAATTCTTATTGCCTGGTATTTTTAACACTTTTTAGGGAAGGTCTTGGAGAGGCATATGATGGGGACATCGCATTTGCAAGTGCCATAGAAAATTTTGGAGGAGGGCTCAATGATCCTCATTTTGTTTCTTTGGGAGGTAAGCCTTCCTTATGGGTCTTTCACTCTTTCCCTCCCACATGTCTCGTCTTATAGAACTAAATGAATTTACTTGTGATATGCTTAATGAGAAGAAATAACGGGAAATATGTTTATTTGAAGATTACTTGGGTTATTCAAGTCACAAGACTTAAACTGACATGCAAATTAAGTTTAGTATAACAACTAACAAATCATGTTGCTGGAGGTATGTTCTGTTGCTGTGCATGATATTCTTAACTTTTAAGCTCGTAAATGAGCTTCCAGAATCCCTTAGGAAATATATGGTTGAAGTTGCTTCAGTATTCTAAAGCATGTTTTGTTTATTTACTCTTAGCCCGTGTTTTTTTAACCCATGGACTTCCTATAAATATACGTAATACTGAATCAAGTCTCATTAAATGAAATTTTATCTTTGCTGTTGATTTTGATAAATTTTGTTTGGTATTCCCAGGACCTGTTATGGCCAAATTCACTATAGCGTTGAGAGAAATCAGTACGTACAAGGAACTGCTCCGGTCACAAGTAATAATTTATCTAATGTTGTTATTGACTTTCTTGTTCTTTAGCAGTTTATTGTTTTGTAAAGGGTAGGTTTTTATATTTTTGATGGAAACAATGTTTATTCCAGAAGAGGGCGTAGCCGCTTAGGTAATGAATGACATTTATGCCTTGCAGTTTTTATAATCTATATAACTATTAATGAAGAAAATTATCGCATTTGGTATACACATTATAATTCTTAATTTATCCTTTAATTATTTTTAAAAATCACTCAGAATCACAAATAATTATTGTCTAATAGTTTTTAAATATGACAACTATTATTTATAATTTATAATTATTAACAAAAGACAATTGCCTCACTTGGTGTACATATTTAGTATTCCTAATTTATCCTTCAACTACTTTTAAAAATCACTCACAATTACAAATAGTTACTATCTAATAGCTTTTCAACATGACAATTATTATCTATAACTATT
The DNA here is from genome assembly GCA_007407185.1 of Glycine tomentella. NCBI lineage: Eukaryota > Viridiplantae > Streptophyta > Magnoliopsida > Fabales > Fabaceae > Glycine > Glycine tomentella. Next base: position 828,259 of record PYAF01004987.1, on the reverse strand, counting down.
AATAAAGATAATTATCTCATTTAATGTATATATTTACTATTTCTAATCTACTCTTCAATTACTTCTAAAAATATTCATAATCACAAGTATTTAGTAGCTAATAACTTTTCAACATGAAAGTTATTACAATTACATATAACTAAAAATAAATAAAAAAGACAGTAAAGACACATAATACCTGTTTTTCAACTAGTTTAATATAGGATCAGTGTGAGTGGGCAGTTATACTTATACTTTGTAGTGAATGGAAGTTACTGCATATAATATGGCGGTTATGCTTTGATGGAGATTTTTATTTATAAGGTTGTCTCCTTTCGACATGTGTCCTGGGCCGGGGAGCGGGAAAAATAGGAACCCAAAACTCAAAATTTGGTGTAACGGATGAGATGATGACGTGGAAGAGAGAGGGTTTGTCAAAGTGGGAGCGTGGTTGCGTGGGGGGACCCATTGACACGTGGCATTGTGGTCTGTGTTTTTTTGTTCGAATTTTCAAATTTCAAAACGCAATAATTTTTTATTTATTCAATCTTTGTTCCGTTTTGCTTGGTCGAAAAGATATTGACGGACTCTCGGTTCACTCTTCTCATTGGACCAGGATGTTAACCTTTTCTTTCTTTCTTTCTTTAAAAAAAAATGAATTATTTCGTTTTATTTATTAGGATTAGTGTGCAAGTGGACTGTTATGGTTATATATATAAGTTTCAGAACAGAGAATATTCTCTGCAGGAGATGTGAGCCTCTGGGACAACAATATCATTGTTGTAATGTGTAGTCTGTGTTTTTCTCACTTTTCCGTGTTTCAAACTTTCAATATTTCAACTAGTTTCTGGTGTTCTATCATTTTATTCTCTGACTTGCTAGATCAAAAGGAAGGGTATTTGTTGAGGTCAGTGATCTTACAATGGTTAAGATGTATGGATTCTTTGGAGGAAAAAATGGAAGAACTTTGAACCAAGATGGGCATATCACATATGTAGGAGAGAATGGGATGCATGAAAGAGAGGCTTCTCTCTGAGATGCAGAGGCTGTTTGGACTTGGAAGAGATTGGTGGAGGAAGACGAGAGTTGCAGCGTCAAGGAAGGAAATTCTATCTGTCATGGCAGTCAAGAAGATAGAATTACCCAGTTTTAATGGAGAATATCCTGTAGGACTAGGATGAACTACTCAGGCTGACACTTATTTTGAAGTTCAGAGTACTTAAGAAGTGAAGATTTTGCTTGGCCGAGTTAAGTATGGATGGATCTACCATACATTAGTTCTACTTGTTGAGATCAACTGGAAAAACAGTCAAGCATAGAGTCCATACATACATACATTTTGCTCGGTTCAGGATACGTTGAAAATCCTTATCAGAAATTGACAGAATCGAAACAAGAGCAATATTTAGGGTATTTTTAGGGTGCTTTATGACCTAATCTCAAGTATAGAGTCCATACATACATTCAAGCCTAAATTCTGTTACCAAGCAATGCAGTTAGCAAGAGATTTGGAGGATACAGCAGGTGTTTGAGGAACAAGTTGGGGTTCAAAAAAATGTTTCTTGGGGCTGCAACTAAACCAGCGAAATGACATTGGAGCATATTGATGGGCTAGGAGTTTGGTAACTACTACAGGGAGGCAGAAATTGACTTGGAGAGCAGAGAAAACAAGTACATCTAATTTTTCTTAAAATCGAGGGGCATATTCCTTTGTGACAGCAGTAGGAGAAAGGACAGATGCACAAAATCGGAGTGAAGGAGGATAAAATAGAGGATTAAGGCATTTAACTTGTCAAGAGTTAATGGAAAATAAAATCTAGGGGACTGTTTTAAAATTTATGGACAAATTTCATCAATTGCATCAATGTTCAGGAGAAAAAAAACGATATTGGTGATTTTAGGAGAAGATGTGGTAGATGATGGCCAGTGAGGTAGACGATTTGGAGAATGTAGAATGTTATTGTATTGTTTTCCTTTGCTGATATTATTTCCCCACAGATGCATTCACTTCAAAAAACTGAAGGGCATTGTAGTGTTTAATTTAGAATTAGGTTGTAAGTGGACAGTTATGGTGTGGTATTTGTAAGTTTTAAAACAAAGAATATCTCTGTAGGAGATGCGAGTCCCTGGGACAGCAATATCATTGCTGTAGTGTGTAGTCCGTGTTTTTTTTTTTTTTTTTTGTGTGTTTCAATAAATATTTCAACTTGTTCCTGATGATCTATCAATTTTGCTGAGTGCTTATTCGTGAGTATAGGGATGCCCTTTTGTATAATTTAAAAAATGTGGCTGTTAGCTTTACTTATTCCTCATTGTAGAATAACAAATTTATGGTACTCAGGTGCATTTACAAACCATAAGTGAAACTTGGTACATAGTTGATACTTGATAGTGTCTGTTATGTGCCCAGATCCTATGGGAAGTTTTGTTACAGCCTGTAATAAATTTTGGCCAATGATAGTAAGATAAACACTTGACCACTGGTGAAACTTGTGCCTTTCCAGTATTTTACTTTTAAAATTTGAGCTTCTATTGCAAGTATAACTTATCACTTTATGATGATTGGAGTTCCCCCCTAATTAAATTAGAGGCATTGTTCTAATTGATATTGCTATACTGACTTAATTAATATTGCTTCTTAGGTAGAGCACATTTTCAATGACCGGTTACTACCCATTGTCAATGTTGACATCCATGAAGTCAAGGTATACTGTGAGTAGCAAAATTTTTTTTAATGTTCATATACAATAGTGTTGATTACTATATATTAAAACGATGGAACAGTAAGATGCCATACTTAATGATATTGCTTAGCTCCAGTAGTTTCTCTAGTGGATCTATTTAAGTCATAATTCGTAAAGCAGTACGATGTTGCCTTTTCTCTCTCGAGTTATGTACAGCTCTTGGTAGTGAAATCTCATGAGACAAATTGTTTGTCCAGTTCTTTATACTATAATTTATTGGTAAGGAAACAGTAGAGTTGAAATTATGACTACTGTAAAAACTGTGAATAACTTCCTTAGAAGAATGTCAATCAAAACTATTCATGGTGAAATTATCAATGTTCGATTTAAAAGTGAACACTCTTTGGCCTGAGGTTTGCTTTCATATCTAATAATACTTGCATATTTTTCTGCCTCCATATGACTGGTTTAATGTTTTTTTATTATTATTACTTAATTCTAATATTTCTAGAATTGTTTGCAGGAAGCTCGTAAACGTTTTGATAAAGCTTACCTTGTATATGACCAGGTGCCTCTCATTTTCCTATGAAGGTTACACAGTGTGATGCACTCTGCATCAATACATTTTGGGTAAAGTGTGTTTAAAGTCCTTGAAGTTTCGGTCAAAATTGGTTTTAGTCCCTACATTTTAAATATGGTATTTTTTTATCCTTGTATTTCTGAAATTTGGTGGATTTGGTCCCTTGTCAGGTCAAAATGAAGTATAGGATCAGGGAGGAAATTCATGCTTAAAATATGTTAGGCTCGCATAAGGGTAAGTATATCATAACCCCTAGGTTACGGGGTAGGTCCTAGGGGGAAAGTTATACACACCTTTCCATACTTTGTGTCTGGAGTACTTTACTTAATTTCCTCTGCAATATTGGGCTTTGGCATTATTTATCATGCGGACTAGGGGGATTAACCACTCATGATCAGAACAAAACTAATAAAAAGTAAACATAGACATACCAATGGACAAGAACGATGGTCACCTCCGTCCAAGCGGTGTTGTTCACGCTCTTCAACTCTTAAAACCCCTCAAGGTTCTCAAATTCATACCAAGATAAGAATAAAACTGCAGAATCCATTTTTACAAAGCCTAGAGAGCTATATATAGCTTCCTAAAGATATCTACACGAAAAGGGGCACTACAGCCAGTCGAGGTCGGAAGTGATGATGAAGCCTTGGGTCATTATGAATTGACTACGACCCTCTTGGTTGATCACGACCCTCATGAATTTACCATAGTCGATATCTTATCCTTGACGCTATTTTGGGAAGGTTGTTATCGTCTGACTATTGTCTTGCTGATTGCCACGACCATGGTAAATGTACCACGACCATGATCAAGTGTAAAGTCTTCAAATCTTAAATTTGTGTAATTTTCAACTCTTTCTCTCAATTGAGCGGCTGTGATTCTGCAATACAAAAGTAGTGTTCAAACATGAGTTCAGCCAAAAAAATGAGTGTAAAATGACACAAAAACTCATATAAAATACCACTCAAAGTGGTTTATCATCCACCATATTTTAAAAAAATGAGGACTATAACAACTGTTTTTAAAATGTAGGGACTAAAACCAATTTTGACCAAATCTTAAAGGACCTATAATACATTTTACCTTTAGATTTTCTTTCTTTGCTTCTGCTACATTTGTTTATCTCTCCGAGATATACAATTTACTAAACAAGAAGCATAAGAGCTTCTCTTGTTAACTGATCCCAAGAGTATGATAATCAGTATAATTTATTTTTCACAATTCACAGGTCAATCAATATTTGTATTGTGTAGATGCTTCCTAGTCAATGACCATCATGGATTTGTACTTCAAATTCTCCAGTTCACTTGTTGAATTTTTATGTTGATGCATCAAAATTTGATTATTGAGAGAGTAATTTTGCAAACAGCTTTTTTGTCCCAAAAACTGCTGAAATATCGAAAAATAATCTTTCCCGAACATGCTCTAAGAATTCAGGATTTAATGGTATAATTAAATGAGATCATGGAAACTGACCTTGCAGTTTTATGTCAGTGATTTTCAAATTCTCCGTAGGTCAAATTGCCTTAAAATCAAGTTTTATCTTTAAGTTATTCTCATTTCATATAACCTTAAAGTTCTTGCATTTTTTTTTTTTTGTGGCAAAAGCAATTGCTCCCTCAGTTCCTGGAGATACAACCCTCAGGAAGTACTTGTATTTTATTGGTGAACTACATCTCAAAAGTTCAAATTGTGTCTGTAGTACTTATGAAGGAGTATGATGCATGAGTTTGTGTGTGTACGTAGTGCTGTGGAAAGTTCGCTTACATATTTCTTGATCATAACCTGCAAGCAATGTGGATTTTGTGCTACAGGCACGTGAAAAGTTTATGTCGCTGAGAAAAAGCACTAAGATTGACATTGCCACTGTCATAGGAGAGGTATTTCCAGCAGCTTTTTTTTGGCATGTTTGATTCGGAAGTTAGTCAAATAGCTTGCCGTGAGTTACTATGATCCTTTGAATCTAATATGGTAGAGACATTCCAGGAGTTGCAGGATGCAAGAGCATCATTTGAGGAAGCCCGTTTCAATCTGGTAATTTAAGTTGCACAAGAGATGCTACTTAGAAAAGGAAAGATGTATATCATTTAAGGATTAACCACATGACGTTTTTAACCGTCTAGGTTGGCACTCTTAATGACATTGAGGTCAAGAAGAGATTTGAGTTTTTAGAGGCTGTAACTGGAATTATGGATGCTCATCTTCGATACTTTCAACAGGTATATGGCATAATCACATGTAAATATACGGAACTTTTTCCATATCTATATTGCACTTATGCTATATTTGAAAATTCTTCTCTTGCAGGGGTATCAGCTATTACATCAGATGGAACCTTTCATTAGTGAGGTTTTACTATTAGTTCCATTTTTTTTATTTTAACTTGACTGCTGCTAGTACACATAGTTCTTTTGCACAGATAAACAGATGTCATTTTGTTTTGATTTTTCTAAAACTAAAAAATACCAAAGGGGATCAAGCAGCCGCAACACATAGTTAATGTATCTACCACCTGACTGTTAGGCTAATTTAACACGTTTGGAATTGTTAGAATAATGTACTTCCTCAAAACTCAAAACCTTGAATAATTGGTAGGGTCATCCAGACGTGAAACCCACCAATTAACCAGTGTGATACATTTGCTTTCAAGAAAAGAACAAAACTTTTGGTTGAAATTATGATTAGTGTTCCTGATTTATTGTCTGAATATTCGATTTTCTGTCCATATCTGAGGTGCCTTTTTATATTTTTGTTGAAGAGATTTTCAATGGTTTAATTAAAATTGATTTGCTACATTTTAGTGGCTAAAATTAGAAACTATAAGACTAATAGTCCTTCCTGTGAGGCATGATATTGATCCAAGGGTGGGCATTACTAACCATCATTGGAAAAACTGAACCTTTTTCTTAACTTTATGCTAAGAGGAAGGGGTAGAATGCCAAAATATTTGATTCAGCTATGTTGCAGATTATGGATTATGTACATCAGTCAAGAGAAAGTTACAATCAGGAGCAGATTTCACTTTATAAAAGAATGCAAGACTACAAAAAACAAGTTTATGAAGAAAGTAGGTTGTCTTTGAATGGTCCTTATGGTTCTCCTAGTAGAGACTCTGCACCTCCGTTTTCTAGGATATCAAATGAAGTGGCAGATGTAGTAATGGAATCCGCTGCAAATGGAAAGGTATTTTGGAATTTGACGTTTCCTTCTTTCTGAGATTTATGTATTATTTCATTTTACAACTCTTCAATTCGTCTTTTTTACTGACCAAAAGAAATATTCTGAGTTGAGTCCTGTCCATTGCCATGTGTTCATCCCTTGCAAACTTTTAGGTTCAAATCATTCGACAAGGATATCTTTCTAAACGATCCTCCAATTTGAGAGGTGACTGGAAAAGAAGGTATTTTGTTCTTGACAGTCGAGGAATGTTGTACTACTATCGCAAACCATATGTAAGTAACCAACTAAAACTCGACTATTAATACACTAAACTAGGTGATGCTCATTCTTCTAAATAAATGCTGAGCGTCCCGTTTCAGGGCAGCAATCAACCATCTCCAAAGAGGAATAGTGGCACTGAAAATGGTTCTGGGCTTCTGAGTCGATGGCTTTCTTCTCATTACCACGGGGGTGTCCATGATGAAAGATCTATTGCACGTCATACAGTAAACCTGCTGACATCAACAATCAAGGTTGATGCCGACCAGTCAGATTTAAGATTCTGCTTCAGGATTATTTCGCCATCAAAGAACTATACGTTGCAGGTACTTATTCCAAAACTTCATCAGTTTATAGTTTGGCATTTATTATTACTTATACTAAAGGAAGCAATGCAGGCAGAAAATGCAGTGGATCAGATGGATTGGATGGAAAAGATAAATGGAGTAATTGCCTCCTTGTTGAGTGTCCAGACACTGGGAATGGTACGTAGTAGATATTTTGTTTTAAATGCATCTTTTGATGCCCATTTAAAATTTGATTATTACAATTATGTGACAGCCTCTCCCAGCTGACTCAGCAAACGGCAACTCTTACTCTGATGACAATATTGATAAGTTAAAAGGTTCTCCAGATGATGATCACACTGTGACTGTGAAGTCTGCGTCCAAGAATTCCACCCCTAACAACCAGTTTCGTTCATTTAGAAGTTTGCCGTTGCATAAACACAGTATGAGAATTGAAAAACCAATTGATGTTCTTAGGAGGGTGAGTGGGAATGACAAATGTGCTGATTGTGGTAAACCTGAACCAGAATGGGCATCCTTAAACCTTGGCATCCTGATATGCATTGAGTGTTCTGGTGTTCATCGTAATCTTGGTGTACATATATCAAAAGTAAGTATTTGAGGGCGTACATTTAACCTTACAATTTAATGTTGTATATGGCTCATATCTTATAAAATTTTACTGAATAAAAGCTAGAGACAGGGTTAGAGGACCTGGTACCTGGTATCTCAAAGCCCTCACTTCTAGCTAACAATGGTTACTCTTAAAAATATAAATTAATTAAATTATATGTTTAAAGTTTTATTGTCTGCATATATGGAGAATATTGGTAGGTAGTCAAGTTATTACTGGTAGGAAATTTGAGCGCCTTTTCTAGTATCTCAAATTAAAATCTGCATTTTTTAATCCCTCAAATTCAACAAATTTCTTTTTTATTCATTCTTCCAGTCAAAAACCGCCAAAAGATCGATCAAGAAAAACTAAAAAAAGTATTTCGTGACTTTGAACAACTAAAAAATACAAATTTTAATTTAGGAAAACCTTTAAATTTGAGGGATTAAAAATATAATTAAGACAAAATTAATTTTCAACTCTGAATCTAACATTACTTTTTTCTTATCTATATAAAAACTGTCCATGATCATGTGTCAACGGTTGGACAGTTCTGTTTTTTTTTTTGTTTTTTTTAACATTTTACTCCCTTTTCTTTTCTTCTTTTTTTTCGTTTTCTTGTCGCTTAAAACCCGGATCCACTCCTAGTTTATTCTATCCCCGCACCAACCCCCACCCCTCCTCCTCCTCCTCCTCTCAACTGAATCATTTTTAGTAATTTTTTTATCAGTAAAAGGAAAACAAAATCCTTTTGTTTTAATTCTCACTTTTGCAGCTAAGTTGGGAAACATTTTTGGCAGGTAAGATCACTGACACTTGATGTTAAAGTCTGGGATCCCTCTGTTTTAAGTATGCTTAAGTCACTGGGCAATCTTTTTGCAAACTCAGTTTGGGAGGAGTTGCTGTATCCACCGAGTAATTTGCAAACTGTTGAGACCCCTGCTAGGTAAGTGCTGCAAAAACTTATGGGATTATCCGTTTGAACTTATGCTAATATGCACCTGCAATGTAGTTCATCCAAGGAAAATGGAGAGGAGCTCTTTCATGCAAGAAAACCAAAACATGACGATTCTATTTCATTAAAGGAAAGGTTCATTCATGCGAAGGTATTCTAAGAAAATTTCAAGTTTCTTTTGCTATTACCTTTTATCAGAAAGATGGGGGAAGCTTGAATCCCTCAACTTTGAGAAGTAAAGAATTCTTAGCTTATATTTTCCAACTTCGAATAACAGTAGTAAATGTATTCTTAGCCTAAAATCTCTTAAGAAATAACTAAAGCGATCTAGAAATGTACACTCTGTTTGTTTCTTTTTGGTATTGACTTTTATTGGAAGTTGAAAGTTGGGCATCCAATATGGTGAACTCTGCAGCATATTTGATTTGCTGATATCCAGTTTTTTGACCTTTATGATATGATAATATCTCAGTCTAGTTATCAGTTCATTCAGTTAATGAATCATCATGTGGTGGTTAGAGATGCGACGAAATCATTCATGAACCTTCAACTCAAGCTTTTGAAATAACTAGTTTTTGACATTATATCAAGGTCTCTATGACCAACCAAGTGGTCAAGATTTCGATCCTTAGCTCCCCCATTCTCCTAATTAAAGTTGAATTTCAGACATGGTAAAAATGGGTTTGTGCATCGGAGGTGCTTTAAGTCCATCGGAATCTTGTATGTAGAGTCACTGGAGATGTAAAAACGCAATTAATGAGTCTTCACGTAATTACCGAGATGTTATATTCATTGATAGAGTAAATGGCCACTGTGTTCTAGTTCGGACTGCAGGTTTTGGTCAAGTTCGGGAGTTTAGAGTTGCTTACTTATTTTTTGCCCAGTAAAGTAGAGCTTATTTAATAGAATGACCGGATATGGTTGACAGCTTTACAACTGTCTCCATTTGCTATCTTAGATTTCTCAAGCTCTACTGCATAAAGTCTCAACTCTCAATTGTCCCATGTTACGCCACTATTTCTTATTTAACCTTAGATAGGTTATAGGCTTACTTTTTCTACCTTCATAAATAACCTTTAGCATTTAGTGGCAATCTAATTATTGAAGTATTGCTTGACGGAAGTTTAATATATGTAGACGGTTTCTTATTGCAGTATTCTGAGAAAATATTTATTTCCCGGACAAAGAAATATCACCCTCTCTTTTCACCTGCACAACTGGTGCAGGAAAGCATCTGTGCTAATGATAAGAAAGCGGTCTACCAGCATATTGTCAAGTCAGATTTTGACATCAATTCCATCGGTTGGCAAGCATCGTCTGGTATGTCTTATTATTCCAGAAGTCTAAACTCCAGTGAAGTTTTTGGTGTTGGAAAACCAGTAAGTAATGAGCTGTTGTGCAGATGACTCTTTCAACATGGTTTCTTCAAATAATTTAAACATTGCCTCTCAAAGTGAAAATCAGCCCATTGAGGCCATACAAGATGGTTCTAGCGTGCTTCACCTTGCATGCCAAACTAATGACATTGGCATGGTGGAGCTGCTCCTACAACATGGGGCAAATATAAATGCTTGTGATTCTAGAGGTCAGACACCACTACATTATTGTATTATTAAAGGGAAGACCGCAGCTGCAAAAGTGCTTATCATGAGGTAATTAATTGGACGTTTTCTTGTATGTCCCAAACATTTTCAATCATCGTATTCTATATGCTATCTTCACTTTATACTCATCAAAGGATCAATACACATTTACACTGCCTCCAGTCCTGGAGGACGATACCAAACCTTTAGCCATACTAAAGCATTCTCCACCACATCATATATATGTTCTACATACATTTATTGTATATGCTAACAATTGAGTTCGTGCAGAACTTTATGAAATTTGAGTGTATATTAATTTATTCTTTCATTTCATCATTGCTTCGTAATTTCGTATTGGAGTCATAGTAATGCTTGGCAGAATAAGCTGTGATTATCATGCACATTTGCTCATTGTAAGCATGATATTTGCTCATAGAAAAAGTTATACTACTTTTATTTTGCTTGGGGGAAGGAATCAAAGAGAAATAGTGCGTTGAAATGTTTTTCTTGTTTATTATCTAAAATGGCACAAGTTAAGTTTCTTTTTTTATAATATGAAAATATCATTTCTGTAATTCATTATTGACCCATTTTCCTTTGGTAAGTTCTACACCATACCCATACAACAGGAACTCGAACTTGAGATTAGGTTGTTGGAATTAAAATCTCATTCAAATGAGGTTTTTGCTTGACCGTGAAGTACCATGATAAATATTGTATTTCAATTTTAAACTTCAGGTTCATGGAAATTTTCTTCATATACTATCTCAGATATAATGTGTTCATGGTTGATAAGTTGTGGTTTACTTTGGAAAATTGACATAGAATGCCAACATTACAGGGGAGCCAATACATATGTCGCAGATAAAGAAGGCAAAACTCCTGTTAAGCTTGCATCAGAATCTGGCTGTGGTGATGATGAAATTCTCGCTCTCTTGACAAGCAGATGACATGCTTAAAATCTTACAGTGAGCAGTCAGTAAATCCCTTGTTGTGACTTCTGGAGAAGATTAAGATTGAGGACCAACTAGCCATGCATACGAGCACAAAGAGGCCTTTTATTGGGCCATGTTGTATTGTAATTATCTTCTTAATTGAAGGATGTGATGCGCTGATTGTGGGGTTTCACGTCTATTCCAATGTTCAACTTTGTAGCCTCCATTCTCATTAAATTTTTGGGACTCAGATCATTGTCACGTATTCCAAGGACTGTATATATAAGTTAGTTAAATGATTATTCAACAAGGTGTAAACGTTCATTCAAAAAAAAGAAGAAACAGATGAAGAAGAAAAGAGGTTTAATGTAAGGATCTTAATAAAGTATGGCCCAGTTACAGCAGAGAAATGTGAGGGACGACGTTCTATAAACGTGGATCTTAATTAAGTTGTTGATTATGACAGAATTGTCCGGTTCAATGTTCCATCAGGTAGTAAAAATCATTATTTTTTAATTAGAAAAATGTCTTATCCATAATACCGCATACTTAAAAGGGTATTAGTGACTTTCAGAAACCATATATAACTTGGTTGAGTGATGTTTAGATGTGATTTTTTTTTTTTTATACGAAGGCAAAAAAACTAGAAGTTATAATATCATGCGGCTCTGGTTCAAGTTTCTTATTACTATCTTGTTGTATGTTTGATTGGCACTATTTTTAGAGAAATGATTTTTAAAAAATTCAGAAGTTCATACAAAATAAACATTTTTTTCTCTTGAATAAGTTGAATTAAACACACCTAATCTACTTGGAAAAAAACACCTAATGTTGGTAACTTTTTCATATATAAGTTGTATTAAAAATTCTCTGTTTTTTTAACAAATTTAATTTAATTCAATTCAATTTAATTCTTCTTTTATAAATTGAATTGAAATAAAATAAAATAAAATAAAAACATGTCAAGATAAGTAATTCGAAAAGGAGCACCCAAAAAAGAATGAAGATCCCCAATGGTAATCAATAGAGAGGAAGTTAGGTTCTTTAACCAACGAAGAAGAAAAAAGAACACCTAAAATACCACTAAAATAAATGAGTCTGAGGTTCGTATAATGTTTCAGTGAGCGCAACTAACACTGGCCAAATAAAAAATCATACTTACCTCAATTGTACATTGATACCAATGCTTTAACTGTCGTGTGAGTTGAACTCCTTCATAGTATGACTATCTACTTTAACTTCAAATTCCTTTTCTCACTTTTGTTTCCACCCAACCTATATCAAGAATTTGGGTGGTAGATGCCCACGGAAATGGATATAATATAAATCTGATTTGACCTGCGCAACCCTTTTTGTAAAAAATATATCGTGCTTTTGCACCCAAGTCATACTTGCGATGGCCATGCTAGCATGATGAAATAAGATCCTATAAATGACTTGAGTGCAATATGAATTAAGGGTGCTTAACTCCCTATGCCGTATTATCCTAGTTAGAGTCTGGTTGGCATTAATTAGTTAAAAGTTTAGTTGAATTAATTATTTACTTAGTGAGCAGTTTGTTACTGGTTAATTATTTTCTCTTGTACCTGTTCGGTTTATTTTGCATATTTTTTTCTCTCAAATTGCTCTTCCTGTTGCTATATTTTTCTAAGAAATGTTAGACACATACTTTTTAGCAAGCTAGATCAAATAATGGGATAAGCTATACAATAAAAGTATATCCAAACCTTCCATTAAGATATACTTTTTTTTTTTTACGATAAATAGCTCTAAAATCATTAATTTATTGTATTGTTCTATTAGTTAAAAATTTAGGTGAGTTAAATCTTAAAGACTCATGAGGATCAACATTTATTGGATTTTCTTTTTCTTTAAATGACTAGCAAACTAGAATTGCCAAGACTTTATACGTGCACATGCAGGAATAATACTATATATATATATATATATATATATATATATATGTTAGTTACCATTTACTTTCTAGGTCGAGTAAAATGGGTAGTTGAACATAAATAGTTCATTCCATATTTGATAGATCTCACTGAAAAAATTACCTATATACATTACTAGTTGCGTACTAATGAAATTCACACAACAAAGATGAAACTAAGAAAAATATTTAAACAAAATGTCAGACTTGATTAACAGGAAGATAGTATAAGGAGATATAACATTATTCTAAGTAGCTAATAGCAATATTGCAGTTAGAGGAAGTAGTAATAAATTATATACAATGTTCTACACTTGATGGATTGGTCTGTAATAAATTATATACAATGTTCTTCACTTGATAACATCTATCAAAATAGTATAAGGAGATATAACATTATTCTAAGTGGCTAATAGCCAGATTGCAGTTAGAGAAAGTAGTAATAAATTATATACAATGTTCTACACTTGATAACATCTATCAAAATACCCTAATAAACTACGACAAAAATTGTATTTTTAATAATTATTTTGGGTATAGTTTTAAGAAAATGAAACTTGTAATAATTAAGGGAAAAAGCTGCATGACGGTGACCATGGAAGAAGGTAGTAAGTGGTAATCAGAAAGCTAAGACAATAGAATCAGACACGAGAATACAAGGAATACATCAAGTTTCTATAGTTAGTCAGACAAGTGAGACAACTACCCTCCTTTGGATAGTGTCACATTATACAGACCAATCAATCAAGTAGTTAGTTTATTAGGGTATTTTGATAGATTTTATCACCTGCAATACGAAGTATAACATTGACTGGACCATTAAAGCATGGGCCTACAAACAGAAATATAATATAAAGGATGAATCAACTTGATGATATTATCCGTTTCAATTTTGTTCTCTTAGAAGAAGCTTTAATAAATTAAGATGCAAAGGTATTTATAAACAATTTGTGATTTTAACTCTTAAAAAATGTGAGACTTTATGACTATTTTACAAGCCTCTTACAGGAGAGGTTAAGGGACAAAAGTGGTCTAAATCCTCTTTTTTTATTATCGAAATCCTTTTTCAAATACTTCACCCGCACAAAAGAAGAAACTCAGCCTAAAAAGAAGACACCATTCAGCATATCGGTTGACTGAAGAACTCAATAAAAACAATTTCTATTGATGTTTGTTTATATCTTTTTTACAATTAAATAAAATGTAAGAAGAAAAGAGAGAAAAAATGTGATATAAAATAAGCAATGTTATGGAAAGAAATGAAGGGAAAAAGAATGAATCGTAATAAAATATTGCAAAAATATATTATAAAAATATAATAACTCAAAACAAAAACAGCGACCTCTAACTGTTTTGCAAAGAGTTTAATTAGTTTCATATTCATGAGGGGCAAGTAACATACAGCTACCTCAATTACCTTATATGCACTTTTAATTTCCCTTCAATAATGAAAAACAAAAGCAATTTACCCATTCAGATAGTCAAGCATTTGAGCCATGTGATACTTGCCATTCAATCCCATGTTTAGTAGTTACAACTTGCAAACTTATAATTTATAATTCTTCCAAGAGGATGACGAATGATGCAAAATTCTGAAGAAGACATTGTCATCCTAATGCTTCCACGTTATCCACCATGACCAAAGAAAATGTGGAAAACAATATAACAAAAATGCATTATATATTCCAGTTTATCTCATCTACAAAACCCCTTTGAAGCTAACTCTGGTTTTTCGTCGGAAATGATTGATCTAAATGGATTACCTTGAACAAATTTATTAAGATAGAAGACGACACCCATATTTGGTTATTTTTATAACCATTTGTTTCAATTTGTATTTTTCATATTTTTAATTCAATCAAAAATGTTTTTTTAGCCGCATAAATGCCTACACATGATATTAGTATCTATATGTAAATTGTTATATTAATTTATGTAGTATCTCGTTATTAATTTTTTTACTTTACAAGTCATTTAGTAGAATCATCTTAGTTATTTTAATTTTTTTACTACCTAGATTTTTATTTTATTTTATTAATGAACCGTGAACTAATAATTTCTCCAATGGATCAATATTAGTTTAATTTTTAAACATATTAACATGAACGCGTTTCATTATAAATTTTTTATTGGATTGGTCAATTAAAACTTCAATGTGCAACTCATTCTTGTTCTTCAAGTCTACGTTTATTAAAAAATTTATATAAAGTATGAACATGTTTTAACTTTTTTCTTTCAAAATTTTATTGGAACCCTGTAAACAAATATAGACTACAACTGCATAATGTGAATGATTGAAATAAGACAAACCCATGGAGTCGTATGATTAATTGTGCTGAAGTGTAACTGGAGAAGAAAAAAATGTGTGATAACTATATTTTATATTACCTTCTTCCCTTTGAAATAACAATAAAATCTCCCTTAGCTCATCATTCACTGAACATGAATGAGCTATATGTTGAATTTTGTTCTTTTCTACATAATACAAAGGAGCATGTTTTTTTCTGGCTTCCTTAATTTCTGTTATTAATTTTATTTATTTTACTGTATTCTCCTTCGAATCGAATGTCATAGAAATAGAAAATTAAATTAACCCCTTTCTTTTGTACCAAATACAGAGCATCGTTTCAACTTTCAACTTTCAACTTTCCAATAGTGAAGCTCCACGCGACCAGGAGAAGGCCTATCTGGCGTAGGTTCACATGTGATGATATGCAGAAAGAACAATTCAAAGGCACGGGAAAAATGTGGAACATAGTGGGTATGTGTGGTTACAACGTGATATATATGCACTTGATGTATATAGTCTTTTTTGTCATAATAATATTGTTTATAAATTTGTCTTAAAGTATATATTTATTTTTCTCTAAGGTTTACGTACCAAATAAAATATATATCTTAATTAAAATTTCAAGAAAATATATAAATAGATTTTGATGAAAATGGAGGCATTCGTGCTATTGTAAGAACTTTTTCTCGTACCAAACAGTATTTTCCACATGTAAATGGGTTTAGTGTATGTGTTGTAAATATACAAAAAGAGGTTTTAATTATCTGAATTGGTTCTGTAAAATAGTAGCTCTAGATTTGGTAATTGTAATATAGATTGGCTATAAAAATGGATTGGCAAATATTTGTTATATATATACAAGAAAATTTAACTGTTTTATTACAGTTTAAAAAATAGATTTTCTATATAAATTGTGACCATAAATAATCTAGATTGATTCTAGTCATAGTTCATATAAAAAAAAATTAAGTACTCACTATCTGTATCTATTTATTCTGCATTCCTCTTAGAGCTTATCTAAAAAAAATATAATAAAAAAATCGATTTAAAAACTTTTTGTTTTCTTAGTGGGCGTAAGTCTATGGCCATGAACATATAATTCATCAATACAGAAACTTAAAATATGAATTGATGGCCCCTTGATTTTGATTTAAATTATAATAATGTTCAAATTTATTTGACCACTCAATTCCATGTTGTTTGGTAGTAAACAAGCCATGTATGCGTTACCAAAGAAAAGGTAGCTAGTAGTACCAGCTGTAGCTACACATTGCACAGACAACAGTTTTATAAATAAGCCGACCCAACTAAATAATTATGACTACGTACGTACTCTAGTGATTTATCATCATTCATTATCTTGATGTCATCAATATCAATCTTTTAGTAACTTGTTTAGAACAATAAAAGAAACTAATTGTGACACAAAAACAGAAGAAACAATATAGAATTATAATACTCATCTTATCCTTTATATGCTTATCTCTGGGCCCTAATGAATTTTGATGATGATTAAGCGTGGTTCTATAAAGAGGAACACCATTTTTTTAATTCAATTTTTTCACAACAGAACCCCATCCCAAAAATCTATAGATACCTCAAACAAATGGCCGTATCTTGATTGTATTTAATCAAAGGTGTAATTTATTATATATGTCTATTGTGGCTATCATGTAGAAAGAGATAACAACACTAACATATAATATATAATAGAAAATTTTAATGTGAATTTTAGTTAATTATATTTTACGGTTATTTTATTTTGGTATATTAAGTTTAAAATTTTTATTTTTGTTCTTTTATATTTTTGAAATGTATAATTCTGATTTTTTTTAATTTTTTGTTAAAAACATTAGTATTTTATTAACTTTTAAAATTTAGAATGGTTTAATGTCACTTTTAGTTTATTATCTTTCACAATTAATTCATTTTAGTATATTATATTTTAAAAATTTTATTATGATTTTTTATGTTTTCGAAGTATATCATTTTAGTCTTTTTTTCAATATTTTGTTAGAAACATTTGTGTCCGATTTGGTCCAATGAAACACGTCATTTGGTTCCTTTTTGCGTTAAATGTAAATGTTGAATAAAAATCCTCTATTTACCTAACCCAATAATGTGCAATAGTGAAAGTCTTACTCGCAAACTTCACAAAGAGTCATACTGTGACTTCCTCATTCAATTTTGGGTTAATTGGCGAGTTATGGTCATCGTTTTGTCTTTCATCGATGACAACTCTTGCTCTAATCTCCCTTGTTTTTTTTTTTCAATAGCATAGTGTGTGAAAATGTTTTGGTTTTTCGATGAAGAATATAAGAACTTTTGGTGGTTTCAACAAGATTATATGTTGACGTCATTTGATCTATGTGGTGCTCCTTTTATTACCTTTTCAAATTTGGAAGAGGTTGGAGATGATGATTTTTTTAGTTGTTTATCTTTTTAATGAAAAAATAAGTTATTATTTTAAAAGACTTAATATCATTTTTGATTCATTATGTTTCGCGGTTATTTCATTTTGATATATTAAGTTTTAAAAGTTTCGTTCTGATCTTTTATATTTTCAAAATATACCATTTTGATTCTTTTTTAAAAGTTAAAAATTAACAAAACATTAATGTTTTTAAGAAAAATTGAAAAAGATATCAAAATAATATATCTTAAATATATAAAAAATCAAAATAAAACTTTTAAAATTTAATATTAAAATAAAATAATTATAAAATATAATGGACAAAAAGAGACACTAAACTTAAAAAAAAAAAAAAAAAAAAGTAGAAAAAGTTGTGTGTCGCCTAAAGTCTCAAGAGATTTCACCCTTACCACAATATTTCTCAATTTATTTGGTCTCATTGCTGATAACAAAGTTTAAAAGTCGAGTTTCGCATAGATAAACATGCTGGCCGATAATCATGTCACCTAATATAAATAATGTTTGGCTCTAGTGCATGTGTCAGTTGTTGTATAGCGCATGTTCAACTTAAGTGTTTCATTAAAGTATCGATCTTCATTATAATATAAATAATATGTATACCAAGTCATTGCACTTCTTTCTTCAAAGGGTGAATGAGAATAAAAGAGTTCTATTTTTTAAAAACTTTATTAAAAAAAGTGTTTTATTCAAAGTTTAAATTAACCCCACCTGTGTGGACGACACTGGATAGCCACCACCTGCTCGCATGGCCGGTTGTGATATTGCTATTATATTTGTAATTCCACACTCATTGGTCATGGCTCAAAGTTGTGCTGTTTTTCTATTCACTCAATCTTAAATTCCACATTCGGTCGGTAAAAACAAAACATAGACAGAAACCCTCGTGCATCTCTGTACCTAAAATAAAATAACGCTCATGCATGTTCATACATTATTGGATGCTACCTGTTCGTTTCCTGTTGTTTATATGTTTAGATACAAGTTAAAAGTGATTTTAATAATTTTTTTATTGATAATATAAGATTTATTTGGATGTAAGATTCTCTAAAAATACTTTTAGAAGAAGAAAATAATAAGAAAAAATAAAATAAATTTTTTCATAAGTTAAAATAAATTTTTCATTAACTAATTTTTGTAGATGTCATCTCATCTTTTACAGAAATTATATTGATGAATTTCTAAAAATTAACTAATGAAGAGTTTATTTTTATTTATAAAAAAATTTATTTTATTTTTTTCTTCTTATTTTATTTTCTAAAAAAGTTTATTCAAATATGATGATAATATTTTTTCAATAAAAGAAGTTCTCAAAAACACTTATAATTATGTATTTCAATATGCTTTTTTATGAACAAATGTTTTAGGAGGCGAGAGGTGGACATTTCAATATCAACGCATAAGCATCAACCAAAATTCATCCTTCCACTTATTAGAGATATCATGTTAATAAAAGATCGTCCGCAACGTTCAAATCTATTCTTTTGTCAATATTATAGTTTATCCAAAACAAAAAATATAAGCAAAGATAATATATATATATATATATATATATATTAAATACAATGAATACAAGTGGTACTCTTAAGTATTTACAGGGCTATCAGTTTATCCAATTAATTAAGGTAACCTTCGTTTACAATAATAAGCCATTTGTCACCCCCATATAAATTTGTGACATTTATGATACATCAAGTTGGTAAGTACTCTTGTGGTTGGCAGAGTCTAAGATGGAGCTGGTTGGTGTTCTTGAGTTGAGTTCTGAAATGGGGGAGATTCCACGTTAATGTTTCTTAAATAAAATAAATATTAAGCAACAAATATTTATAAACGTATATATGAAGCATAAATAAAAATAATATACACTAAAAATATAACTCAGTAGTTCAATCATAACTCATCGCATGTAATGACAATATAAAATTATCAATACAAAAACATTATACTCTTATTTATTATAACTCAGCCGTTAATGTTTCATAACAAATTCTCCAAAAGATTGGAGAAAAAAATTTGGGACTTAGCCCATAAAAAAAATAAATTCCTATCTTTCTCGTGTAATATGATGGCTATATATATTTTCATATAAAATAAATTTGATATAAATTCTACAAATTTTTAATTTAAGGCA
>PYAF01004987.1:787473-802916 GCA_007407185.1 Glycine tomentella | reverse complement strand
AAATTGTCATGCATAATAATTTATGATTGAACAATATATAGTAAACAAGTACATTTTTGATACATTCTAATT
The DNA here is from genome assembly GCA_007407185.1 of Glycine tomentella. Taxonomy (NCBI): domain Eukaryota; kingdom Viridiplantae; phylum Streptophyta; class Magnoliopsida; order Fabales; family Fabaceae; genus Glycine; species Glycine tomentella. The sequence goes on along the minus strand of PYAF01004987.1, from coordinate 802,844 downwards.
AATTTTTTTAGTTGAAAACAAATTAGTAGAAAAATATGAATTCAAATCTTATATGTTGATGAATAACATGATATACAACATGCTATACAAAGAAGGACATGATGTTTATTAAATATAATTAACAAGTATTTTAATTAAACATAATGGTTAATTGATAAAAAATGACTTTTTCTTTAATATAATCACACTATATATTAATTGCTGTCCAAAAAAACATTACAATATATTATTTAACAATATGTGAAGTTGTAAATTCTTCAAAAATACAGAATACAAAGGTACGTAACACGTGAGTCTGGAAATATCTATAAATCAAAGTCTATGTATTCTTTTTTTTAGGCAGTCTTTGTACTATATCTAATTGTAGTTACAGTATTTATTTATACATAATTATGTCTTGAAAAAAAAAAAATAGGATAAACTATAACGAAATCATCTAGATTTATTCTTTTTGCAGTTCATATTCGAAAACACTAATCATAATTAATTGGGTTATTATAAATACACATTATATTGATTTTATCTTATTTTCCCCACATTTTTCGATCAAGTAAATTATCATATTTATCATTTTGTCTTTCTTTTTAAAAAACTTTAATATCTCCTTATTTTATTTACGTCGGCTGTCCGGTTATTATTTTCCTAATACCAACTTCATGTCGACAACCCAATATAGCGTAAAATTTTTTGTTCTCTAATATTTTTTTAATCATCACATAGAATTTTAATTTTTATTGTAAAATAGTCTAAATTATATTCAAAATTATTAAATTAGTACAAGTTTTTAAAAGAAATATTTAAATCAAATAAGTTGAACATGTCATGCCTGTCTAATTGTTTTTTAAAACAATATCTAGGTCGCACATGATCGGACATGAGATATTTCACTTACACATATTATTTAAAGAAAAAACACGCAAGTCTTATTTCATTTTCATAAAATTAAATAAACTTGCATTAATTCAATAGTTTTGAAATTGAATTACACTAGTTAATGGAAAGAAGAAGAAAAACTTATCAGCCTTTATAGTAGAGTTGTGTCATGTGTACTTAGCAGGTAAAAAACAAAGAAAAGAGAATCATGTGTGATGTGTGTTTCTCTAAAATGAAACCATGGGGGGTGGGAAATAATATATGCTGGGCACACTAGCTACGCAATAAAGAGTGCATGGCTTGAAATGCCCAAATTTGTGCGTCTCTGCTTTCAATCCGTTGGTCTAAAAATAGCTTTGGGAGTGTTTCTTTCCTCCTTCCTCTTCTTGCTCACAGGTTCTAAAGAAAGGCCACGAACGTGTGTAGAAGAAATCACGCACATTTCAATTCGCATTTTCCATGCCTCCATTGTCACCTTCGACTTGTCTTAGTTCTTGTTTTCTTTTCCTATCTACCATCTCATGGTTCTAATTCAATCCACAGAACAAGAAGATAGTTGAAACACGTGCACGTTTATAACTAGGGTAAGTCACATCAAATGGAGGGCACCTCCTTAGTTACAATTTGTTCTTTTGTCGCAGTAATAAACTATTGGTGCTTTTATGAACACACATTATGGATTAATTTTAAAATTTAATAATTATTTACTTACAAATTTGTAACTATAAAGCCATTAAAAGTTTATGCAATCAATTTAATCCCTCCGAAAAACTAGTAAAACAATCATTGATTCAAATTTATTTATTAATTTAAGTATATTTAATTTTCCATCATTTACCGGTTTTAGAAGTAACATATATTTCCCTTCAATTATTCATGAATATTTTTGTTTTCTTTGTTAGTTAGCTTCTTCAACAAAATAAAAACTTTGTGTGAATAGTTATTCTAGTTAATTTATAAATTATTTTTAATATTTACATGAAATTACTTTTATTTCCTTTTAAACAAGGAAAAAAAAAATCTAATATCATACTACCCTTATATAATACATTCACCTCCTTGGTTGTTTGAAGATATATACTACATTATATATCTGTGTAAAAGATTATTATAAATGTTTAAAATATGCAATCCATAAAAATATCTTAGAAAATGTCAGTATAATTTATTTTTATAAAATCCACGTGCATTTTTGGACATGCATTTAAGAAATGATACTAGTGTGTTACACGCAATCAGTGTGTTTAGTGGTGGCATTTTCGAAGTATATGCTCCCTTGGTGCAATATTAATAAAAGTTACTATTTAGTCAGTGATATTTATCTCAAATGTACTAGTTTTTCATGAAAATCTGAATGTTCACCAGTAGAAAAAAGAAAATTGTTCACCAAGAATCACTGTTATCGTAATAAATATAAATGCATGATTTTATAGTTTTTAATATATTTTTATTAATAAAAAAATACACTATAAGACGTGTATTGTTAGAGCTCTTTTTTGGGGTGTTTTTGGTACAAAGAAATTTTTTTCATACTTAAGAATTATGATTCCTGATAATTATGAATCTTGTAAATTATAATTCTTAAGAATGACTAAAATAATTTTTTTATAATGATAGGAAAAATCAAAGAAACTATACATGAGTGAATAAAAAAAATTAACATTTCAAAAAATATTTATGATCAATAAAATATATTTTATATGGATGCTTATTGGGAATTAAATATTCACTTTTTATTTTTAACAATATTTTTTATAAAGTTAAAATATTTATTACATTAAATAATATAACAAAGTAACGTGGTATGTTTGTAATAAAGAAAAAAAAAAGTAATGCATGTACTATATTTACTACACTAAAAGTATAGTGCAGTAAAACATTCATATGGGAAACAATGTGTAATGAGAATGTTATTTTGACATAAAATATACTATTTTTTTTATGCTTATTTTTATTTATTTCTACTTTTAATTTCTAATTTAAAATTTGGTCGAGCGAAATCTTTGATCCTTTTTTTCTTTATCACATTTAGTCATATTATAAAGCACAAACACGCATAAACATTCAATAACAACCTTAATAATTCAATGATTAATCAGGTCATCAAATAATACAATAGAATAATTACATGTATTTTTTGATAAATTATGTTTTTTCATTTATAATTTTATATCAACTAGTTTAACATTATTAACTATTTTGGATAAATAAAAGATTAAAAACATAATTTTAAAAAAAGTTACACATGCCTACGTATTAAACTCATGGATGAAGTGACTGTCATTATTAAAAGTGATAATGGACAAAAGTTTAAGAGTTTTGACTCATCAAAATTTAGATTAAGACTAAAAGAATAAATCTAAAAAAAAAATTAGAGACAAAAAATATTAAAACCTTTCAAACAATATACCAAATACGGAAAACATAATGAAAATAATATAATATTAATTTTTTAGTTGTTAACGAAACTTATTTTTTATTATCCTTATAGTATTTTTTTTAATATTTAAATATTAGTTAAATTTTATAATTTTCATGCAAATAGATTTTATAAAATAGTTTTCACACATTGAATTAGTAAAAAAATGTTCAAAATGTTATCTCAAATTTGAAAATAATAATAATTTCATAAAATTATTATAACTCACTTTAGAAACATAAAAAAAAATTAAAATTTCAAACATAATAGATAAAATTAAACATGTAATATAGTCTTTATATTTATATTTTGATGCATAAGAAAAAGTGTAACCTAAAAAGTTAAGCAGGCTGCAGAGGAAGGGAGGTTTGCGCCTATGCTCTTTTGACATTTTGGTTTGGCCAGTGATTTTATATTTTATATTTTAAAATCTTCAGGACAAAGAAACTAAAGAATATTCCTTTCCTTGTTGCTTTGGACCATACAAACCTGCTCTATAGTGCCATCACAATACACGTGGGTCCCCTCCCTAATCTCTAGTCCGTGTCTCCACGTGACATGCCTTTACCTTCACTTTCTCCCCCTCTGTCTTTATTTTACTGTGTCTTGTATCGATTTCTGGCAGCATGCTTTGTATTCTTCCCACAATTCCAATTTTTTTTTTTATCTTTATAATAAATCAATTTAAATCAACAAAACTACCAAAATTAAGAATATAATATATATATTTTTATTCTTATTTAATTTAAAATATATTTTAATTTATTGGAAATTAGTTAAATGTAAATCAATTCATCCATGATTCCATATTGAAATTTCTTATTATAACCATCCTTTTTCCGTCACTGTCCTTTTGTTCTGTCAGTGTGGTCAGCTAGCCAACGCTTCAAAATTGGGCGTCATAACTGTAAAATCGGTAAGACTATTTATATTTAAATATCTATAATAATAATAATTATACATGAATATTCACTTATTTAAAATATTTGACCAATATTTTTTCTCACTCTAATTTTCTTTTTTTTTTATCATGAATTCTATAATATTTCTATTTATTTTTTTCCTTCTTTATAGGTGTATAATAGTATAATAGATGTTCATAAAACATCTTTTATACCTACGAGTTACTACTAGTAAAATACGTAATTCATTCATGTCTCTCAATTTTTTCTATATCATATTTTATCATCAAATATATTAATCATTTATCTTTCACATCTTGTTGTTTTTCTTTAAGATATAAATACAAAAAAAATGTTATAACTTATTTTCCTAATAATAATTGGAATTTTTATTACTTTATCTTTTTTAACACGTGGTTCATTCATTATTTGAATAAGTTAAAAAAAAACTTAAGAAAATAATAAAAAATATGACAAAGAAACTTCAAAGGGAAGTTCTTAAAAGAAAATAAAAAAACTAAATAGGTTACGGAGTATTTATATATTACTAATCTCCCTTTTTTAGGATAAAAGCCTCGAACTATATTTATACTTATTTAATAGGTATATTTTAAATGTTGTTAGTAATATATTTTTATATTAGTTAAAATTTATGTGAGTATTATTAATTTGAGAATGTAACGTATCGAATGAGAAATAAAACGTATATGTTTAACGAGGTTTACATAAATTTTACTTGATAGAAAAACTGTAACATGCACGTTACATGTCTTTGTATTCTTAATTCTTAATTTTATATAAAGGGGGAAAGTGAGGAAAAAAAAAAAAAAAAAAAGGAGAACTTTGTTCTCATTCCTCGTTAGTTTTTTAAAATTATTCTTCCTTCTATTTACTTATTTATCTTTTGTTTGTGTTGACAAATACGATGCTCTCTGCATATTCTTGGTGCATGGTTCAAATACACGACTAGTCATTGATTGGTAATCCGTTAGCAATGACACTTTTGCATGGTTCAACTCACCATAATGAATGATGACATAAATTATACATTGACCACCCTAAATGCTATATAATATTTTTAAATTGGCAACCGTGTACGTAGAGGAAACAAATAGATTTGAATCGAATTAGAAGAGAGAATCAGTAAAATAAAATATTAGTTGTTTTCGTATGAGAGGCAAGATGAGAATGTTGTGCAACGAAATTGCTAAGCAACTACTCCAAGTATCCAACTATTTTCAACTTTGTCATACTCGTTTAATTAAATATTCCTACTTTAATTAAGAAGAGTTCGAAAAGTTCAAAAAGTTTATATATACACATATATATAATCTTTATAAAATCTTAATTTCATAGCTGGTAGGGCGTTGAAGTTTTTGCCATCTCATGCAATATTGCATTAATCACCTGTCCCCCCAATATATACATGTCTCTCACGGTGTGTGTGTATATATATATATATTTATATATATATTTATTTAATATGGAGGTAATTGCAAGAAGACGTGTCGTGTTGTAATTAGTTTGTAAGTGAAAATTCGATGCATGTATGAATCGTGGCTAGCATTAGTCCATGAAGATTTTTTTTTCCGGCGGTTCAACTCAACAAATACTCATGTCAAACACATGTCCTTTTGTACACACTTGTATTCCAAGAAGGAAATAGAATTAGAAATGATCCTTGCAGTTGTAATCATCGACTTCTTGTTTTTCTTCTTTTTTTTTTTTACATATATTAAAACATGGTGTATATATAGTTCCGTTAATTTTGTGAAAATATTATTCATATGGCACTGTAATCTGATTTTTATTTTTCACCTTTTTTCATTTATAAATTAACAAAGATATGGTTGAACCTAGGAGTATAACCCCTTTAAGAAGGAAGTCGTTTAAAATTCATCTCGAGGAAAAAAATGTGTGAAAGTGAAAGAAAGTACAGAGAGACAATTACAAGAAAGAGATGAAAATTAGAAAACGAATAACAGTCAGAATTGTTGTTGATAAATTACCAATTACATCAGATATTTGCAAGTGTCACTAACACGCTCTAACACAGTCTAATTCTGTGTTTGTGTGGTCCGGGATAATTGATATTTAAAATTCCCACGTATGCATGAGTTTTAAAAATAATTTTACAAATGATCGGTCAGTATAATTAAATAATGCATTTAAATGCATAAAATATCTTTCTACGTATTTGTGCATATCTTCATTACAAGCTTCGTGACCCTTTCATAACGTTAAAAATAGGAAAGGCTTCCGTATTAAAAAAGGAAATATAGTTCAACTCTTTGCTGACGAGTATACACAATATGCGTGCATATTCTTCATAAACTTTCTTGAACTTGACCAAGTTTTATTCGGCTTTTGACGGAATAGCTTATGGATTCAATCAAACAAGGTAAAAATTTGTAAAAAGGAGCCATATTTGCAAAATGAATTCAACTCCGAATTTTAAAGGGATATTCTATTAGCGGGACTTTCCTAGTTTGAATGGTAAAATTAAATGATTTTCTGACTTTTATCCCTCAGCAGATAGAAAGTCCCCCCTAAGTTTCATAACAAAATTTTAAATTAATGTCAGTATTATCATGGCTGAATGTGTAAGTCAGTTAAATTAATTAGATTTAAAAAATCATATAAATCCCTGTCTATTATGTAATAATGATTTTAATATGAGTTACACATACATTATAACATGCATTAATATTTTAGAATGTGCTAAAAGACTAATTAAAAATGAAGGTTATATGTTCTTGTCATTTCAATAGCTGTAAGTATTTTTGTGTGAGAAACCTATGAAAAATATAGAATTATATGTATTTATGACATATGTAATAATGTATTAATTCTAGCTAAAAGTAATGCCTAAGTGAAAACATTTTTAATCTTTATCTTTTTAAGATTTTAATTTGATTATTTCAAATAAAAATATACAATTTTGTAAAAAAATATGTTTATCAATTATTAATGCATTTATTCTTTAATAGTAGCTGAATTACTTTGTTAATATTCCATTTTTGTAAATTTCAAGAAAAAAACATTTGATTTTAAGAAAATATATATTTTAATTTTTATACTTTTTTGGTTAACTGTAATGATCTCTTTATTTTTTATACTCATAAATTTGATTCCCAAACTTAAAAAAAATACATGTAAATTTAGTTATTTTTAACTTAAAAAATAATGAATATTTTAAGAAGAGAAACGAAATCTCGTTTTATAAAGTTTAAAAATAAAATTAATTTATAAAAAACACAGGACCTTCATAATATTAAATACTAAATATATTGTATAGGTGAAAAAAAAGGGCGAGTATATTATTAATCAGTGTTAAAATAAGGAAGTTGAATGGTTAACGCAAAATGAATAAAAGGAAAAAATCCTAGATCGAAAGGGAGGTTCGATTACGATGTGAATGTGCATCAATGAAATTGCATTGAGATGGAAGACGCAAATGGGGCGACAACTGCTGTCAGTCTGCACAGTTGTGTGTGGTGCCCTACCGCCCTGGCGCATCAAAGATCTTATCACAACCGGTTCGCAAAAAATTAAAATAAAACCAGCTAATATTCTAGGAGTACGAATTTATTTTATTTAATTGAACCTATAATAACCCATAAATCACTGGTCTTAATAATACTGCATCAGTCTTTCTAAAGTAAAATAATTTAAATTTTACGAAAAAATCGTAATTAAAAAAGAATCACTTAGAATAATGGACTAATTCCCAACATGAATTAATCATCCGTATAAAAAACATTGAATGCATACTAAAAAAGAAAGAAAAAGAAAAAGAAAAGCGAAGCATGGTTAAGTTGCGCGGGTGGTGTCTAACCGTACCTACCTCATTACAATTGCATTTCGCTGCCCGTCCACAGCACGACAACGCCATTTCCCAATAAAAACAGTGCAACTTTCCCGCGACCGTCAAGACACACGCCGTTACTTCCCCATCCATTACCTTTCTCGTTCTCGTCGTATCCTAACGCCGTTACCAGTGTACCAGGAGCCGCCAAGGGGATCGCCTTGTTTGCGTTTCCCTGGCAGGGAAAAGATGCCCACCGGGTGTAGCCAGTTTGAAATGGCGGGTGAACCGGTAAAAGCCGGTTGCTAAGAGTGGTTAAGAATTTACCGCGGTTGAAAATTATGGCACGCTGTTTTGACCACTCTGGTTAAGTCACCCCCTCCGACAGTGGTTCTGGTGCTGCATTGCTACCCATTTATCAGCTGAGAGAAAAAAAAAATACTAAAATAAAAGAAAGAAAGATAGAAAGAGAGAGAGAGAGAGAGAGAGAGAGAGAGAGAGAAACAAAGACAGAGAGAGAGAGAGAGAGAGAAAGAGTGGTTGAAAGCGTCCATTGCAGGTATAGAGAGAGAGAGAGAGAGAGAGAGGTTTTGGGAATTGGTGCTGCTTCTTCTCTGTTTATTTCCTCGCGAGGTTTGAGAATTCGGTGTTTGGATTCCGGAACAGTGAAGAGAAACGGAGGTTCCGATCCTGCGATGTGATATATGAGGGATCTGTGAGGAAATTGAACTGGAAAAACATGGCGACGTCGGAGGTATCGATCAAGGGAAATTCGGTTAACGGAAAAGGAGATAACAGTTCTGGTGGCTACAACAACGATGTTAGGAACGGTTCTGGTGGAGGCTCGGCTCGGAATGCTTCTTCTTCGTCATCATCCGCGAGAGGTAACGTGGTTTCCCTCTGCGAAACCGTTAGGTTTGTGCCTTGTGGCGTGATGATAACGTGTTTTATGGTTTCAGACGCGGAAGCTGCGCTTTACAGGGAGCTGTGGCACGCGTGTGCAGGTCCTCTGGTGACGGTGCCTAGAGAAGGAGAGCGCGTGTTCTACTTTCCTCAAGGACACATCGAGCAGGTAGGTAACTGTACTTCCTCCGAGCACAGATTCGGTGGAGTTTCTCTTGAGCTCGTGAAATTTTGTGGGTTTCTATTTATGACGAGTGTTTGTTTTTATGGCACAAACACGCATTAGGTTGAAGCGTCCACAAATCAGGTAGCGGAACAGCATATGCCGGTTTACGATCTACCACCCAAGATCCTTTGTCGGGTTATCAACGTCATGCTCAAGGTAGACACCAACCCTTTATTTTCTCTATTTTTCAAGAACTAACTTGGCAAATTAAGTTGTTATTAATGTTATGGTGTTTCGTTTTTGGTAAAAAATTTCAGGCGGAGCCAGACACGGATGAGGTGTTTGCTCAAGTGACTTTACTTCCTGAGCCAAATGTAAGTTAATTAGTCTCTTGTGTGGAGTAATTGAGCAACGACGTCGTTCTGATGTGTTTTTTGTGGGATCTGAATGACAGCAAGATGAGAATGCGGTGGTGAAAGAGGGTCCTCAGGCGCCGCCTCCTCCTCGGTTTCACGTGCATTCGTTTTGTAAAACGCTGACGGCGTCTGATACGAGCACTCACGGTGGGTTTTCGGTGCTGAGGCGACATGCCGATGAATGCCTCCCTCCGCTGGTTGGTTTTGCTGCTTTTTTACCCTTTTACCTTCTCCTTCCACGTGCTTTGTTTGTTTCCTTTTGCTGAAATTGGGGAGTCTTCCTCTGTTTCGTGTTTGTTGACAGGACATGACGAAGCAGCCACCTACCCAGGAGTTGGTGGCCAAGGATCTGCACGGGAACGAGTGGCGATTCAGGCATATTTTTCGGGGTAATTATTAATTACTATTTACAGATCTTGTTTTTAAGTTCATGTTTTTCTGTTCTTTCTATATGACTGATGAGTTGAGTTAATTTCAGGTCAACCGCGTAGACACTTGCTGCAAAGTGGTTGGAGTGTTTTTGTTAGCTCCAAGAGGCTAGTTGCTGGGGATGCGTTTATATTTTTAAGGTTGGTTGGTTAATTAATGAATAGGGTTTTAGATTTCACTGTTTTTTTTTTTTTTTTTTTTTTTTTTTTTTTTTTTTTTTTTTTTTTTTTTTTTTTTTTTTTTTTTTTTTTTTTTGGTTTCTCTTTGGTGGCGCAGACTAATTTTAGAAACTTTCAGGGGTGAGAATGGGGAACTTCGAGTTGGTGTTAGGCGTGCAATGAGACAACAGGGTATTGTTCCATCATCGGTTATCTCAAGCCACAGTATGCATCTCGGTGTTCTTGCAACTGCTTGGCATGCCATATTGACTGGGACCATGTTCACTGTGTATTACAAGCCTAGGTTTGTATCTTGTTCTTGCACATGAATGAATGAATGATTTGAGTGTTTCTTTTTTGATTGATTCCCCCACGGCCGGTTTACTCATCTGTGGCAATGTGGTCAAATTTGTTTTGCAGGACTAGTCCAGCAGAGTTTATTGTTCCCTATGATCAATACATGGAGTCTCTCAAAAATAAATATACCATTGGGATGCGGTTCAAAATGAGGTTCGAAGGTGAAGAGGCTCCGGAGCAAAGGTATGAATGTGTAGTGATTTCTCAAAAACAATTTAGTCGTCTATGCTGATTTTCTTTTCTTCTCTTTCCATTGTTTGTCTATGTAACTGATCAGTGTTGTATTATTATTAAACATATAATTTGAATAGAAGAAATTCCTTGACTTGGCATTATAAATTTATAGGTTTACTGGTACCATTGTTGGAATTGAAGATGCTGATAAAAGGTGGCCAAAGTCCAAATGGAGAAGTCTTAAGGTTGCATTCTGGCTTTTATGTCAACCCTTGTGTGTCTCTGTTGAATTGGACATGTTATAATGGAATTCCTTGTGTGATGTGTTTTCCAGGTGAGATGGGATGAAACATCAAACATACCACGTCCTGATAGAGTTTCACAATGGAAGATAGAGCCTGCTCTTGCACCTCCTGCTCTGAATCCTCTACCAATGCCCAGGCCTAAAAGGCCTCGATCTAATGTGGTTCCATCATCCCCAGATTCCTCTGTTCTTACTCGTGAAGGTATGGATAAGTTGCTTTTAAATATCTGATATTTATTCGAGTTCTATATTTGCAAAACATTTGTAATTTTGTGAAGCCTGATCTGTTATCGGTGGTTAACAGCTTCATCTAAAGTCGTCGTAGATCCTTTGCCAACAAGTGGGTTTCAAAGGGTCTTGCAAGGTCAAGAACTGTCGACCTTGAGAGGTAATTTTGCTGAAAGCAATGAATCTGATATGGTCGAGAAGTCTGCTGTGTGGCCACCTGCTGCAGATGATGAAAAGATTGATGTTTCTACCTCAAGAAGGTATGGGTCAGACAGCTGGATGTCAATGGGAAGCCATGAACCAACATATCCAGATCTGCTTTCAGGCTTTGGGACCCATGGAGATCATTCATCCCATCCATCCTTTGTTGATCAAAATGGTCCTGTAGCTGGTAGAAAACATTTGTTGGATCGTGAAGGCAAACATAATGCTCTTAGTCCTTGGTCTGGAGTGCCATCTAGCCTGTCACTGAATCTCTTGGACTCAAATACAAAAGGCTCTGCTCAAGGTGGTGATACAACTTACCAAGTTCGAGGGAATTTGAGGTATAGTAGTGCATTTGGTGAGTACCCCGTGCTTCATGGACACAAAGTTGAGCATTCACATGGAAACTTTTTGATGCCACCACCCCCATCAACTCAATATGAGAGTCCTCGTTCAAGAGAATTGTTGCCCAAACCAATATCAGGAAAACCTTGTGAGGTTCCAAAACCGAAAGACAGTGACTGTAAGCTATTTGGCATCTCACTTCTTAGTAGCCCCATTGCACCAGAGCCTTCTGTATCACAAAGAAATGTCCCAAATGAGCCATTTGGTCACATGCATACAACATCACACCAACAACGTGCATTTGACAACGACCAGAAGTCTGAGCATTCAAGGGGATCAAAACCAGCTGATGGTCTGCTGATTGACGACCATAAAAAGGTGTTACAAACTTCTCAGACACATCTGAAAGATGTTCAAGCAAAATCTCGTAGTGGTTCTGCTAGAAGTTGCACTAAAGTAAGCCCCTTTAATATCACATTTTTTTAACTAAATAACAGCAATAAGTTTGCGTGGAAATTTGAATCAAATGCTTTTATTTTAGGTTCACAAGAAGGGTATTGCACTTGGTAGGTCAGTGGACCTCACCAAATTCAGTGATTATGTGGAATTAATTGCTGAATTAGATCAACTATTCGAATTTGGAGGTGTATTAACTTCTCCACAAAAGGATTGGCTTATTGTCTACACTGATAATGAGGGAGATATGATGCTTGTTGGTGATGATCCGTGGCAGTAAGGATGTCTAACTATGACGTCTTTGATTATTCTGTAATGGTAAAAGAAGAATTCTTGACAAATACAATTCATTTGCATAATTCTATTTTTAAATCAGGGAATTTGTTGCAATGGTTCGCAAAATTTATATCTACCCCAAAGAGGAGATTCAGAAAATGAGCCCGGGTACTTTGAGTTCAAAGAATGAAGAGAACCAATCTGCTAGTGAAGGTGCCACAGACACACAAGAAATCAAGTGTCAGCTCAATCATTCAGCTTCAGATACCTGATAATTTGTAGATTTGATTTCCATACCTTCCAGGTAACTTCACCCTGTCCACATGAAATGTTAGCCCATATATGAATTTTGAATCCAGATTTCCAGAAGAATCTCATGGTATAAAGATGTTTTGATTTGATACAGATTCCGGACTGGAGTGGAAAGTAGGTGACTGTCATAAAGCCATCCAGTTGGAGAATATGACCTGAAGAAGAAAATTCTAATTGTGAATCTGACTGCTTTATCAAGTGACTGCTTGTGTTTGGAATCAGAATATGGATGGCGTGAATGAGTATCCATCCAATTTTGGACCGTGTCGTGGAATTAGTAGTAGTAGTAGTAGTATATATGCCTTACCTGTTATACACTCCTAATATAGTAGAATGTAATTGTGCCTTGTGCAAGGTGATAGGGGGTGTATCGGCCTTGCATTTTTCAACAATCCTACCTTGTACATAGTTTTACTCGCATCCTTGGTACCCAAACTCGTTAATGTAATTAAGTGTCACATACAAGGGCGGTTGGCGGTTTATCTGATTTTAAATATGATTGTCTCTTATTTTAGTGGGGTAATTTGTGCCAGTATGATGAATCATTGTGGATATTAAAATATTAGTTTGCGTTTAGGTAGTAGTTGTATAATTAAATTTTGCCCTATGTAAGTCTTGGCATGTGCCTAGGTGTTTGCGAATGAATCCATTACCGTCATATCTTGTCCCAGGGTTTTCGAACCAGCGGCGTAGATTGAAGTTGGAGTCATATCACGATTGAAGAAAGTTGACACATGGGGTCTCTGGAAATCTTGATGACTTGAAAATTCTTTAGTGAAATGTATTTGTGGTTTATCGTTGCGTTGACACTGCTAGTTGTGGTGTAGTCCTCTCGCTGGGATATGTGTAACGTGGTTACGTGATAGAACTTCATTCTTTGAAAGCACCATGGTTGAATGTCCAATAATGGTTTCTGAAAAATAAATATAAATTGATTGTACTTTTCTGCTAGAGAAACATACTCTCTATGTGCACGTTGTGGACCTTATTATTTCCGTGGTTCTGTCCTTATGTCTAACAAGCTTTGGCCCATGGAATTCATTATTTATCTAGATTAAAAGTTGCCTCCAGTGGGGACTGTGTTTGGTATCACAGTTAATTTTTTGTTGCAGATGAATGAGACTCCATTTATCCTGGCCTCTTCAGAAGCCAGCATTGAATTTTCAGTTTTATCTGGTAAAAGCTCTTTTCGTTTATCCTTATTCTTATCTTTATCTCCTTTTTGTTTTTGGAAAAAGGAAAGATATTTTTTTTTGGCGAAAAAAGAGAGAAAACAGTACATTAAAGCTTTGTCCCTACTAATTGTACAATGAAGACAATCAAATTGTAGAAACAAGCTTGAAATCAACATATGCATATTCAGAATGTCGCCTAACTGAGTGGAGGCCATCATCAAATTTCGTTTCACTTTGAATATGCAACAGGCGCCAAAAATAGTAGTGCTTTTAATTGGTAAAATAAATTTTCTCCTAATTCAACTGAGCAGAAGTTAAAAGAGCCTGTATATAGTACAGTTGAATTTTGAGCATTAAAAACATTGAGATTGCTAAATTGACTAATTGGAAAGGTAGTGTCAGCAGTAGTTTGTTTCTTGCCATTTGGACATGCTATGGAAGCCAGCAGCTGAATCCAACAAAACTGCTTTGATTTGTTCCGGATGGACATCTTGACCTTCGTTGCGTTGCTGAAAAGAAGAAAAAAAAACTCATCACTTCATACTTGTCATGATTTTTAATTCATAGGTATCATCTCAACAGAAATTGTAACCTTAATGACAAAGCAAGGAACGTCTCTGGGAAGCAGAAAGTATAATAATAGCATTAACTAACACTTCTGCCTTGCAATTAAGGACATGAAATATAATATGTATAATTCTAAATCTTTTTACAACGTCTTACAAATCCCTCTATTTAGTAAACAAAGGAGTGAATGAATTTTATATTTTTTTTAAATATATTTAATTTTCATTAATTTTCATTTTATAAATTATTAAGAGAATTAGTAAAAAAAAACATTACTCATAGAGTAAACAATATACAGTAATTGTATTAAAAAAAATTAGACTGTTATTATATTACAAACTACTATATACTATAAATTATTTTAAAATTAGACCAATCATAATTTTACACCAACAATATTTAGAAATTGAATTTAAGTCATTTCTAGTTTCCTACATAAAAGTAGTTGCCAAGGTAATATGAAGCGTATATTTAGATAATATGTTATTAATAATATTATTAAAACTGTTCACCCGTTTTCACAAGTCGGTTGAACAGTTTTTCAAGTATTTTTATTTTATTTTTCCTCACTTTATTTATTTATTTGTTATTGTTTCTTGTTTTTTGTTTTTTAAAAAACCGTACAATACACGAATTGTAATGCTAATATATCTAAAAACCTAATGAGCTGGATGCACATGATTTGATTTTATAATGATGGTTAATGATTAAAGAATAAAAAAAATTCACCTCAGCTCTGAAAATATCCATAGCAAATCCATTGACATAGCTGATAACTGCCTGCTGAATGTCTAGTCCAAGGTTGTCGAGAGCCGTCATGGTAGAGAGCAAGAGTCCGGGTTTCCGGTCGCAAAACATGTGGATGTTTACACCTCTTCCTTCGCGCAACCCAACCTCAA
>PYAF01004987.1:776984-787373 GCA_007407185.1 Glycine tomentella | reverse complement strand
TTAATGATTAAAGAATAAAAAAAATTCACCTCAGCTCTGAAAATATCCATAGCAAATCCATTGACATAGCTGATAACTGCCTGCTGAATGTCTAGTCCAAGGTTGTCGAGAGCCGTCATGGTAGAGAGCAAGAGTCCGGGTTTCCGGTCGCAAAACATGTGGATGTTTACACCTCTTCCTTCGCGCAACCCAACCTCAACCTATATTTGGCGGGAAACAAAAAATAAAAACTATTCAATTGAATGGTTTCATCCAAGAAATTCTTTATCTCATATAATACTAATAAATAATGAAACATACTAATTATTGCCCCATCTATCTGTTAAGGAATAACTTTTTTAAGTCTTCAGTATATTAAATGTGCATTTTATAAAATATTTCTCAACATTCAATAAAATATTTTCTATTTTTTATTCACTGACAAATGAGAATAGAATAATTGTTAGCAATAAACAATATTCATAAAATTATCTCATCTGCATCACATGAGCTTAATGCTTAAACTAATATATTATACTAGTCCCATTCCATATTATCTAATTAGAAAACGATACTTTAATAAATAAAAATCTTTGGGGGCATTTGATTTCAGGAATTATATTATATTTTATATTAGGGATCAATTTTTAAGGAATAATAAATCAACAACGTTCTTTTTAGGTGTATCTCTAAAACTATGGTTAAATTTTAATATTTTTAGAAATATTTTTTGAAATTTTCAAAATGAAATAAGAGTAAAAATAGAAGTTATATATATAAATGTGTCAGCAAATAACTTTCTGGAAGTATAACTTATTCGTTCTTCATTATGGAAATAAAAATAAAGTATTATTATTTTGCTAATATGAATAGTATCATGGGAATTTTTTTTTAAAAAAATCATAACAAAAATCAGAATATTACATTCAGGTTTATTTTCTATTACTGATCATGATGTGTCATTTTTTAAAATAAAAATATAATAGGAAATGGGAAAAAGATGCTCTATTCATGCAATCATGCCATTCCAAGAACAAGCAAAAGCTCACCAACTCATTAAAGCACACAGAAGAACATATGTATTTCTTGTCGTTTCCATATATATATATATATATATATATATATAATATGATAACCAGAAATAGGAATAGAAATTATGGAAGCCATGTGGATTGAATCATATAAATAAAAGTTCAATTAAGTTCCAGAAATGACCAAGCAAGCAATATTACCCTAGCACTAGCAGGATGGCCATTAGGGCTTGGCAACGAGCTTAGACAAAATTCTTCTTGCATACGGGCTGGTAGAGTAGTGGGTGTCAAAGGATGATGAAGAAAGCTTGAAGAGCCACCTGCTGGTGTTGACTCCAATTCATTGTGAAGCTCACTGATCCTTTGCAGAAGTTCCTTCAAATGCTCGATTGCATCCCCAAGGATTGAAGCCCTGTCCATCTTCATTTTAAACCAAACTCAGTTTGGATGTCAAACAATCGATAGTAACAATTGAAGCATTGAAGCCATTATATGATATGTATGTTGATTAATTAACTTCCTCTATATATAGTAACATCATCAGTCCTTATATATATGTTGATTTATTAGTGAATACTATTATGAATCATGTATTCTCTACAACATAAAGCTTGTGAACGCTCTAGGACTAGAACATTGATTAATTAACCCTAGTTCATAATTAAATAAAAGAGGAATAAAGTGGTAGCTAGCTAGTCAACACTTAAATGCAATTCTTTAATTTAAGTGTTTTTTATAATTAAAATTAGAGTTTTACCATGATAACCCTATAGTAATTTTAAAGCAAATCTTTATTACTACTTGAGATTACTGAATTAGTGAAACTCTATTTCTAACATGAATAACAATACTAAAAACCTTTCAAGAATTGTACAATCTAAGTTTGGTTCGAAAAGCAAATTCTGTCTGTCTTACTTTGCTAATATTGGGAACAACGGATCTCAGCATGTAGAGTCTATCATTGAGCTTCTTCCTTCGGCGGCGTTCAGCCATCAAATTCTTTGCAGGCATTCCCGTCTTCTTCTTTCCCTTTTGATCCACGCCGCTGCCGGTGACGGTGCTATTGGCGTTTGAGCTGTTTCCACCGTTCCTTGCACTAATCTCTTCCATCTTATTGTTGTCATCACTGATCTCATCAGAATCATAATTATTCAACCCCGACCCATCAAAGCTCCCACCTTCAACACCTTCTCCAACAATATTACACGTTCTCCTCTTGTTACTATCAATGAGTACTTCACTACTCTTGCCTTTGCAGTTATCATCAGCCACGGCCAAGTTTTTCCTAAGTGCTGCTCTCTTTTGAAAAAGTGTTGGCTGTGCACCTGATGGGGGCAAAGACTCAAGGGGTCTGAGTATGCTGGACCTGCAGCTCAGAAGCAAGGCCTTTCTAGAACCCTCCACCACGTGATCATGATCAGAGTCCATAATATTCTTGAAACCCGAAAATCCAACAACACTGCCTTGTTGTTGGGGTTGGGGGGACACCACACACATGCTTGAGCTCATATTTGGAAGGGTTAAAAGGTTATTATTTGAGCTCAAGAAGACATCACCATCAGTTTTCGAAGTGAAGGAAGCTTGAGAGTCAAGCAATCCCACATCGGAACTCATCTCCAAAGGGTAAAAGGTGGGCTTGGGAGTGAGAAAGTTGAGGTTAGTAGTGTGCAATGGTTGTTGAAGCAGATTATAATTATCAGAAGCAGCAACGTTGGTATGTGTGATGTTGTTGGGCACGTGCCGCCATTCTACTTCATGGATCTGGGAGGAGATGGGTTTGTAAGCACACAATGACACGCAGCTTAATTCGTTGTTTGCGTTTAAGTTTGGCCATGAAGCAGAAGCAGAGTTTTGTTCTTCTGTTGTGTCTTGCATCCAACCAGACATCATTTGTTTTTTTGTGTTCTGACAGAAAGGGTTTTGGTTGGGGGTAGGGGAATTCAACAAGAGGGAGATCGAGGCTAGCTAAGCTGTAATTGTTGATTGAGTTTGGTGAACAGGATGTTGCAGAAGGAAGAGGGCATCATCATTATTGGCTTTAATATTCAATTGACTCACCAAGTTGTTATACCGTAATTTCGAGCTGAATCATGAATATCCAACTATATTGAATACTTAAGAGAGAGAAAAAATGTTGACGTTCATAATTTATTTTATTCAGTTTACATGGGAGTAAGTGATTTGTTGTGTTGAGTTTTATCTTATTTTTTAATTTAATATAATTAAATTTAATTGAGTTGAATTAGATTAAATTTATTTTTTTCATTTTGTTAATTCAATCTAAATTTAATTGGATTGAATTTGATTAAATTTGATTGGTTATCGAATAGGACAATTAGAAAATTCACATCTTTAAGTTTTGATTTTTTTAAATCCTCAAATTCAAAAATATTAAGAATAGTTTTTCTTTTTTACATAAAGATATTTTTTTAAAAAATTAATATTTATAAAATATTATACTATTCATATGAGAAATAGAAAAAAAATAAATCATAAATATATACTCACATTATTATTCATTAAAAAATGTATTGTTTTAAAATAACTAGAAAAAAATAAATTTTAAAACAATATATTATCTTAAGATAAAAATATTTTTGTCAGATCCAAAACTTCAAACCCTTCGATCAATTCAATAAATTCGTTAAACTAAATTCAATTTTATCTAATGATCAAATTCAATTCACCAAAATCTAAATGAATTGAATAGATTGAATGATTAAATCTAATTCACTTACAACCCTAATCTTCACTATAATTAACATATTTTTTTAAAAAAATTATTATTATTATTAACATCATTATCATCATCATCATCCTCCTCATCTTCACAAGGGTTATCCTAGCTAACTGTTGCTTTGCTAAAAGAATTCATGATTCCAACCAAATCATGATTAGGTTCATGAAACTGAAATTAGTAAATTTTATGCTAAAACCAATCCGTGCAAGCATGATAAATATGAACAGAACTAGGATCACATAAATCATTCTATGTACGAATGCTCTTGGTTGGTGAGTGCTTCAATATTATTATTTCTTTATGTGGAAGAGACTAGAAAGTTTCACCCACCCTGCTCATCTATGCTTTCCTTTTCTCTCTAGTACTTTGTTGTCTCTTATAGTGTGTGTTTGTTTCTTCAGTCAAATTGCAACAGTACAAAACTCGAGACTATTTCACCACAAAAGTAAGAATATTGTTGCTTACTCAAAACGGAGGTTGACCCCAACGTATGTTTTCACCGTTAATCCAAATTAAAACACTTTTAAACTCCTTGCTATTTCAAATTTTCTGCGTTCACGAGAGTTAATCCCCTCAAATGTCGTTTCTTTGGCACGGAGAAATGAAAAATGGTTATGTTTGTTTACAATTAGAGTATAAATTTGCTTATGAAGTGAGGAAAGTATAATTTGAATTAGAGATAGTATAAAATTTACACCAAATATTAGTTTCATAATTAATTAAGAAGATTAAAACTTCCAGAGATACATTTAAACTTCATTGAGAAATCAAAAGTTCTAATTACCCTATTTCGACTTCTCTAGAGCCTCCGGTAGCACAGTCGAATCAGTGATGAATTCTCTGTCCCAACTAGAATGGAGCAAAAGAAGTTTTGAATCAAGCTTCAATAATTATTTTATAAATTTTTATTCTATTATAATGAATAGAAATACATAAATTATAAAAAAAAATAGTAATACAATCTCATCCTCCTAGGAAAAGATATCGATATTTTATTATTTATGAAACAAAAAAACCGCTATTTCATGGATGTAACATTTGTAAGGAAACATATATTTTTGTCTCAAAACATATACATGTGATCATTTTAAGTAAGTCTTATGTATTAAGAAAACAAAAATTAATTACTCATTGATAGAAAGTGATATTAATATATACTAGTAATTTCTAATTTTGAAGTTTCAATGTTAATGGTAACTTCCCAGTTTGTGCTCACAAAATCATTTTAATGACACATTTTAAAATTTGAAAATAAAAGACCTAGGTTACTTGCGACTTATCTCACATCTTGTGGGTATTTTAAAAACATTTCATTTATATAAAAAGGTGTTGATTGACATTAAAAAAAATGATACTTTAAACTTATTCTCAGTTTAGGGAAGACGGTAGAAAACAGAAAGAAATTAACGTAATTGAGAATCCATGAATATGATAAGCTGAATGTAACATGTATGAATATCATATGTATCTCGTGAAGCCCTTCATCTTCACCGCAGACTCAGTCCAATCAAACCGTAACACTTCACCTCTATCCATCACAGTATGGACACTCATCTATCCTTTATCTATTATACGTACGTACGTTCGCTTTATTTTCCAATCTTATTATAAATCCACATCAATATCATTCAATGTTTTTCTTAATTTAAATTCATTAAAGACAAAGAAAGCAATTATTTCTGTTTAAAGCCATTAAGATTAATCTACTGGAAAGAGACTTCGTGTCTCATTGTTAATCTATATAATAAAATTAATTTCTTACAAGTAAACGTTTCAAAAGAAAACTGACGTTTCCATAAATACAAAAAACTGATATCTAAAATTAATTTTCTTTTTGACAGAAATGTCTAAAATTAATTTAAATACACATACTAATCACATTTAATAGTTCAAAATAATTTTACTAAAACTTAAAACAAAAAGCATTTTAGTTTCGGAATCACAATGTTGTATTGAAAGAAAGAAAAAAAAAAAAACTTTTTAACTTTTTTCCTGTAAAGTCGTGAAAAATTCAAAGTTAGACATCATAATGGATATAGGCAAATCTTGTAAACCTATATATTTGGACCCACTGAATCATATATATTTGCATCATCCATGTGTAATTCAGGGACAGAATTGAATGCGATGAATAGAAATTTGAAATCATAAGATATGCCCAATACGTTTAGAAAGCTGGGAGGGACAAGAATCTTAAATAAGTTTGCAGTGAGGGCACTGTGCCGTAGGTATGGGAAAGGAAGATACTCTACTACTTTTATTATTTTTCTACTAACCTCGTGAGCATGGGACATACAACTTAATTTCCCTTTGTCTTGTGGGGTATGCCATCCCAAATTATTTGTATCCACAATGTGCCGAACCACTTTTTCACTGATTCACCTCAAATCTTAAAGGGTCCCGTCGCAGCTGACTTTGTTTCCTCAAATCTCTTTTTCTTGTTAATTAGTTCCACTTCCACATTTTGATATTGTAAACACTACAAAATTTGATTACATAATATTAGATTAAATTACATTCCCTTTCTTTATTACGAGTGGAAAAACATATACTATCGTGCCATTCTATCTGTGCTTTTTACTCTATCTATTCCCAAATTATTGGTACTCAAGGTTAATGCACATAGACTAAAGAATATTTAGTAAGTATAAAACATTAATGTATTTAGTTTAAAATATTCTTATTTAATACAGTAAGATGTAAATTTCAAATATGACTAAATGAAAGAAGACTTTACCTTACCGACAAGTGAAAGATGATATATTTAAAATTTAAAAGGATTTAATGAAAATTTAAGGAAAATATATGGTGTGAGATAAATTATAATTTAACTGAATCGGTAAAAGACATAATAGTGAAACATATATATATATATATATATATATATATATATATATATATTTATAAGGCATCATGTTTCTTTTTTAATTTTACCAAATTTTTATGGTCGTGAAATTTACCATAATTCCTTTTCTTTTTATTTAGTCAGTTTGTTAATGAAATCAAGGATATGTATGATGGGATTATAATATGTGTGAAAGTTTGTAATGAAATATTAAGTTATTTTCCTATCTATGTAGGGGTTCACTAAGGTTCAACTCTTAATCCTTATCTCTTTGCCTTATTGATGAATGATTTAACGAAAAATATTTAAGAGGAAGTGAGTGTTGTAGTGTATGCCTTTTATAGATGATATCGTGCTTATTGACGAGACCCAAAATGATATTAATAGGAAATTGGAATTGTGAAGAAACACTTTGGAGTCTAAATGATTCATGATAAGTAAGAGTAAGACGTAATATATGAAGTGCGAGTTTTTGCGGATAAGAGATGGTGATCAAGACACATTGCATCTACTTGGTCAAGAGGTACTCAAGAAAAATGTTTTTAGATACTTGGGATCAATGTTGCAAAAAAGTGGTGAGATTGGTGAGGATGTAAATCATAGAATTAGAGCAGGGTGGATGAAATGGCGAAGTGCACCGGAGTTTTTGTGTGACCGCAAAATTCACCTTAAGCTAAAAGGAAAATTCTATAGAACAACTGTAAGACCGACAATGTTATATGGAGCGGAATGCTGGCCAACACATAGGAAACATGAGCATAAAATAGGGGTAGCAGAAATGAGGATGTTAAGGTGGATGTGTGGATATACGAAGATGAATAAGATAAGAAGTGAGGATATTCGACGAAAGGTATCAGTGGTACGAGTATGTGAAAATATGAGGAAGCATAGATTGAGGTGGTTTGGACACGTTATGAGACGACCACTGGATGCTCTCGTAAGAAGAAGAGTTTGTTACCAAGAGCTTGACACAAAGAGAGGTAGAGGCCGACCGAAACTTACCTGGAAAAGGTAGTTAAACAACACTTAATGGAATGAGATATAGATTGGCGAATAGTATGTCTTAGGACAGAGTGAAGAAAAACTATAAGCTTGGTGGAGGGTTAAACCTAATAGTAGTTCTATGTTCTAGTCGTTCCCTTGTTTTAGTCATTTTTCTCTTCTTTTCTCCCTTCTTCCTTTCACCTCTCTTTTATTTTAGTTTATTTTTTCTCTCTTTTGTTGTATTTTCACTTTTTTCCCCCTTTTTTTTTCTCTTTCTTTGTCTTATTTCTGATTTATCATTGAGTTTATCTAACATCGACCCTAGTTAATTTGGATTAAAGATACTATTGATATTGATGTTGATGATGTAAGTACCATTTTTTTATCCACCAAATGTGTTTTTTGGTGTAGAGACACAACAAAGGAAAAAGCCAAAAAAAACAAAAAGGAAACAACTATATGCAATTCCCAAGATAGATTTTTTTCTTCTTTCTAAATGAATGTTTTTCTAATAGGTCATATCAACCGTGAGAGGAAAGCTTGTGCAGGCACGTTAACCTCTCGTAGTAATGGAGATGGGATTTTCTTTTTTGTGGAGTTCTACTTGTCCCAATTTTTTGCATACGCTTTTTGTAAAGGATAAAATTGTTCTATTTTAATTTTAAATTTATATAGAGTTAGCACTACTTGTTCTTGTGAGTTTGGTTTATGCCCCATGCCTTGTCATTCTTTTTCTTTTCTGCTATACTATTCATCTATTCCTGGAATCCTTTTTGTTTTTTAAAAAAAGGTTAATTCCCGCAGCATCTGCCCCAAGGTAGACACCAAGTGCTTGTGATAGTATTCAAATTTCAACAAATAAAGAGAGAAATGGGTGAGCTTGCTTATGATCGGCCACATGCATAATATCAGGCCTGGTTCTTTGAGTAGCAATTAAGAAATCACTTAGGTCATAAAGCTTTAAACATGTAGCTATGTAGCCCACTATATGTAAGGGCCATACATAATCGATGCTCTTTTATGGGCCCGTGTCTTTAGCATTCCCTTTTTTCTTTACTAATTGCACCCTTAACTATTTTTAAAAGTAACCTTAATTTTTTTAACTTTTGTATATTAATTATAAAAAATATTTAATAATATTTCCTTCTCATATTTTTAATGCACATAGATCAAGAAATATTTTAATAAATGCAAAATATTCTTGTAGTCAGACAAAAATATCCTTATTAAATATTGTCATCCTTGAGGCCTTGCCCCACTAGTGGTGGAATATTAAATAAGGATATATTTGAAAAAAAATATTGACTAGACATTAAGATTTTAAAACGTCATTTTTTTTTTGAAAATAAGGGAAAGACCCCAAGACTAAAATAAGGAATGAGATAATAATATTTTGTATAACATAATATTATATTTATAATTATATTGTTTATTTTAAAATATATTACATACTATACCTTCATTTGAGTTTTATATTTCTTTTATTCTACAATTGAACAGTACATAATTTTAGAATTGATATACGGTGTAAAAAAAACTATAAATAAAATACTATGTTAAAAAGTTGGGCTGATCCAATATTATCCCATATATTTTGAGTCTTGAATGAGTTGAATTTGGGTCCAAATAAATTATTCAATCAATATTTTAGGTTGAGTGGTGATAATAGTAAAATTGTTCCTAATGCGAATAATAGTTATGGTGGGCAAGAAATAAATAAATTAAACGTGATGTTGAGAAGACAAAAATGATTTATGAACACTTAAAATTAGGCCTAAATAAACAAAATGATAAGACACAAGTGATTGAATGATGAAGTTAAGGTTGAATTGTTCAAATAATACTTGAGTTCAATTTTTAGCAAAAATAATTATTTACCATACTTTATTTATCTCTTAAGCAAATTCAAAATTAGTTAGAGTTTTTTTTGTCTAACCAACCAAATGGTTAAGACAAAAAAATATTAATATATACTTAGAGAGAAATATACATATAATAAGTAATATAATGTAATCGAAAGATGAATATATAGATAATTAAACAATATCGATTATGTATCATGTATATACGTAATGTAATGTAAGTGTTGATAAAAAAAATGCATTATGTAAGCATCGATATATTCCTAAAAAATGGGGTGACAATGTAGAAAATGGTAAGGGGTAAAAATAAGAAAGAAAACTCATAAAGAACATCAAGGGAGTAAACAGCAATAAAATGTTCTTAAAAGTATTTGTCTTGTTATTTTATTAAGTCCTCTTAAAACAAATTATAATTGTTAAGATCCGTGTCCATGATAGACGCCCGTAGTTTTAAATTGAAATACTTAAAGAAAAGAATAATATACTTAAATTAGTATCAAATTTTACGAGAACAAGTGAAATTAGTGCCTTAAATTATGAAAGTATCTTTTTTTAATCTTTAAAATTATTAAATATTGGCCACGAGTCAAGTCTTGAGGTCTTTATTTAAGATGTTGATATGCTTTATCATATAGGCACGTTTCATATACATGGACTTGAGAACGAAGCCCTTTAATCACATAATTAAGGGTTTAGTTATCTATAAACTATATCATACTTTATTGGTAATTTTAATCCTTATAATTTTAATGGCTAAAAAAATCTCACTTGATAACAAACCACTTTTAAGTAAGGACATAACTTAGATATAATTTCTTATGTAATTTTGTTATTGTTTTTTTAATAAGAATTGAAATCTCACCTTGATAATCTATGTTGAGTTCTAATGCTAATCTTTATTATGCCAGTTATCAAGATGAAACTATAGTTTTTATTGAAAAACATTAC
>PYAF01004987.1:764029-776884 GCA_007407185.1 Glycine tomentella | reverse complement strand
AACAACAAAATTAAACACTAATTAGACCAAAATAAAATGATTGTAGGTTTTATTTAATAATTTAGAAAACTAAAACAATATTAGCAACTAGATAATTTTATACTTATAATTTAAAGACACATTTACTGTATAACTGAAATAACAAAATTAAACACTAATTAGACCAAAATAATTTGAAATACTTGCACAAGAAATAACAAAATAGAATATAAGCAATTTTCTATATTGATCTTCGATATTTTATAAATAAGGTAATTTAATTTATTCAAAATATAACTTTATAAAAAACAATTTTTATGATTTTATTTAAGATTTGATCAAGTTGAACACTTGAAGTATACACTTTATATATATATATATATATATATATATATATAAAAGTAGTGTTGTTAAAATTGGTCTGGTTATTGATTCGATTGAGGTAATTAATTAGTGGTCTAACGATAAGTCAGTAATTAGTTCAGTTTGACCCGATATATATTAAAAATTCAAAATTATATATGTATCTATTATATATAAATATATAACTAACATTTTTTGAGTAAGAAAAACTCATTCATACTCTAAAATCCAAAATAACAATTGATAATAATCCAAAAAAATTCTAAAAAAATCCAAAAATAAAATAAAATTAGGAACCTGAGTTGTCCGACCGGCCAAATTTAACTGAGTCAATTGCATAACTGGTCTAATAATAAAATCGGACTGATTATGTTACTGGGTCTCGGTCCGACTGACCAGGTGAGACCGATTTCAATAACTCTATATAAAAAAATAGTGACTAAAGCTTAACTTATTCATTTGAATAAAGTTAATTGAAAGCTTAAACATGACTTGGTAAAAAAATTGAGTTTAATTTGTTTATTTTATTTATAATTTAATTACTTTTACTTTTATGATATTTTTGTTATTTTTTTTACTCTATCAGCATGTAATAAATCTTCTAATATCATATATTATCTCTGTTTATGTATATACAGAAACAATTATATGAAAATAAATGATAATATTTTTTCTTAAATATAAGAAAATATGATCACTTTCAATTATATTGTTAATTTTTTTTATGCTCTTATTTATTGTAAATAATACTATTAAGATAAGTTATTGTCATCCCATACAAAAAAGTGAATGAATGAATGAGTAGTTAATCAACTTAATCATTTTATTAATTATTTATTAAACTACTTTTATTGATCTCAATGAATTAAATATTTATTTTTTTTTATATAAAAACAAGATACAATAATAATCTACAAATAAAAATATACCATCAATTTGCAATGTATGAAATTAAAAAACCTCGAACTACACAAAACATTTTCATACAAAATATGTGTAAACATATTATTAAAAAATTAATGGTCATAATATAAAACACTTTTATGTTATTAAAATTGTCTAATTAAAATTTATGGTTAATATGATTTAAGTCACTGATGAGACAACGGGTTAAACACTTTGGGTGGAAAATCCTCTTTCTCGTTAAAAAATATATTAATGTCGAGATTTTATAAAATTGGGCTTAATTGATTTAAATAATCGACCCAATTTGAAACAAACGTCTTTTGCAGTTGGCACTATAAAGAGCTTCAGCTTCTTCTTCAGGGTTTATGCGTTCTACATTTTGTTCCCCGTTCGCGTGCATACGTTGTTCGGTAAGATTACGCCTTCTTCGTTGATTCCAGTTACTGCTTTCTTTCTCTTTTAATTATTTTCTTGATCTGTTGATTTCACTTTATTCTCTTGATTTCTTGTTGCTTCTTTTGTTTTGTTTTGTTTTTTAAAATTATACCTCCCTCTTGTCCAAAACAAAGGGGAAACCTTACATTGTGATTTGTGATGCTTGAGAAGTTCACTACACATGTAAGTGAGGTTTTACGTTGTGGTTGCGATTTCATCGCGATTCTTGGTATTGTTGAAAATTGTGAACAAATACAACTGATGCGATTGCAATTACGGTTGCGATGCGGTTTTCAAGACTCCAAAAACCTTGACGTTGTGGCTGAAATTGCAATTGCGATCACGGTTGCAGACCATTTTTTAAAACCTTGTATGCAAGGTTAAAATTTGTAACCACTGAGACCATTGAGTAATTAAAATCTAGAGTGCTGAGAATAGTTGGAAATAAAAGATTAAAAGAACTCTCTGGCTACCTGAAAAGACTTGCCATGTGTGCTTACACCTTTCACTATTCACAATGAACGCAAACTGTGCAACTTCAACGCCAACAATGCATCTGAACTAACCACATACACTGCCACCTGGATTAACAAAAGGTGGATATTGGCTGGCTGCTGATGTGTGTAGTGATACCGGTTAAATGTGGACCCAAATTGAGCTATCGGGACAAAAGATAGTAATGTCTATAATATATACTTCTTGTTAGGTTAATCCATTAGTCCGATATAATCAATTTCTCATATTTTAGATAATATATCATTCTTTCTGCTTAAACAGAACTGGGAAGAGCTCTTAGTTCATTGTTTGTGTCCATTTTCCATCACAATTTCTCCTACAGACTACAGTGCACGACACCACACTGTTCATTATTTGGTATTAATGCACGAGGTGCACTGTCATGATGATTGGCATTGGCTAACTGCTTTTTTGTAGTTATGAAATATGTTTTTCTTTGCAATTTTTAATTTCTATTTGCTGCAGTTTCAATCTGAGATATTCCTATTATCATGCAATCTGTGTAGTGATCAGTATATAAAGACAAATGAGCAGTGGGGGAAGGGCTGGGAAACCCAAAGAGGAGGAGCAAGATGGCATGTCCGTTCACTCTCCTTGCAAACCTCCTCCTTCCTCTGCTTCCTCTCTCTCCAAGGTCTCTCTCTCTCTCTCTCTCTCTATTTGAAATTTGAATTTGGAATTGGAATTGGAATTGACATATGGTTATGGTCATAGGAGCAGTCACAGGTTGAATTGGAGCTGAGATTGTTGGAAGCTCTTGAGATTTACCCTCCAATGAAACTACAAGGTATTTTAATACACACATGCTTGCACACATGCACACATAATTCTTGAGGACCATGGATATTTTTATACAACAATTCGGGTATTGACAAGTGAAAAAAATATAATGTTTTTTCTTTCTTTCTGAAATGAAATGTGGGTGAAAATTTATGTATAATTAAAATTTGTAAATAAATGTAAAATATGATTTGTTGTTTTGAACTGGAGAAATAACAAGACAAAATTAGTAATGTTGTTTAACTAGAAAGAGAACAGTAAACTTGTGAAGAATAAGGCTGCAAGATGTCTGATATCCATACTTTCCTGTCCTGGTGGTTTGTGGTGTGTGGACTATAGTTTCAAATTATGGGATTTGGCATTATGTCACTTCCTAGGAAGTGGGATTTTGATTTTAGTTAGAATTGTTTTTTTCTTTGGGGAGGGTGGTCATTTTCTGAATTTCAACCTTTGTAGATCATTCCTAAAATTGATTATTTAAGATATATAGTGGTACCTTTAGGGCCCTTTTGGTGGTTAGGATAGGATATAGGATAATTATCCTATCCTGTCTTATCATGCTGTAATTAATTGTTTGGCACACCAATAGGATATGATTTGTTTATCGTATTGCGTATCCTATCTTGTATCTTGTATTTCTTAGAGGGGGGAGTTTGGTTAGAAAGCAATAGGATAGGTAGTTGCTTTCTTTGCCTCCCTTACTCCGTCTCCCCATTGCCACCACCACTTTTGTCATTGTCATTGCCATTGCTGCCACCACCACCACTCCTATTGCTGTCATTGCCACCATTGTTGCAATCACCAATACCATTGTCACTATCACTTCCACTGCCGTCACTGCAATGCCGCCACCACAGCCATTGCCGTCACTACCACCATTGTCATCACTACCCTATCAATGTCACGATTGCCACCACCACTGCTATTGCTACTGTCGTCATCGTTGTTACTACTATCACTGCCATTGTAACTACCACAATCGTTGTCGTTGATGTCGTCGCCGTTGTCACCATCACTGTCATTTGCTACTATCACGACATGTCAAATACATAATTGAATAACACAATAATGTTCTTATCATATCATGTTCTTATTTAACTCTTATGTCCTATCATATCCTGATTCTTGAACACCAAATGGGTTCATAATGTTTACAAGAACTTCAAAAGTTGCAATTTGGTAATATGGTTACTCAGTTTATCTATCAACAGATTCATGAGATCAAGGGAGATGACCTTATCTTAGATTACTCCTTTTAAGATTGATTTTTATTCAGTAAAAATCTATAGAGCAGTACAATAGGAAAAAAGACGGTAGAAAAGTTTGTTGGTCATGTGAGGCAGCTTAGTGGTCTAGTAGAGAACTTAACTAGTTCTAATTTTTGGGGAAAGAGAATGCCAAAATGGGAAGCTTCTGATAAAGCCTGAAATGAATCCTGCTCCCAAAAGATAGGGTCATTAAATTATCGAAGCATTATATTTGTCAATACATTTTTGGGTTGTAAATGTTTTCTCCACCATAAGTGATATAAAAAGTTCAAACTGTCTTTCTATTTTGTTCCTGGGCAAGATACTAATGTTCATTTTTATTTGTTTTTAATTATAGAACACACCAATTCTAATTATTTCATAGATGCAAATACTTAGAATGCTTGAGAGTTCACAAAAGATATTTGTATGGATGAAATCCTTTTTAATAATAGTCATAATGGATTTCAAATTGGATAATGAGGGTGATTTATTTATCTTGAGCATGTTTTCTTGATTATGATATTTGTTATCTAGAAAGGGAAAGGGGATCCCAAAGAAAAGATGCTGTGTGTGTTAATGGAACTGAGGCCAAGGCATACTGCACTAAGCCGGGGCGTGGTGGTATTGTTTACTTTGAGATTTTGTAATTGAGAAAATGTAAAATTTTCTCCCGTTTCTGCAGTACGTGATATCTGGCTAGAGAGTTTGAACACTAATTAACAAGTAATATAGTAAAAAAATCAATTATATACCATCATTGATTAAGAAGCTTTCATCAATTTTGTGCACTAACCTTTCCAGTAAACAGTTAACATTTGCAATTTCACTTTCTTGAGTTTCATATATGAACCATTACGTGCAAATGCTGCCTGTTTAGTTGTTCTTTAATACTTTGCATTTCTTATTTTATCAAGGGTAATGCCAATATGGGTCATGGATAATCACTTTATCCTTGTAAATTATTCCCATGTTAGATAGCTAACCCTAGTTGGATAAGATTCATCAAATTTAATGCTTACAATTAATGTTGCTTTGATGAAGGAGTACATCGTCACTTTGTCCTATATGGTCTGATGGAATTTCTAAGGAGGAAGTTTGACAGACAATTTTCTTCTGAGGAGGTCCTTCAATTGCTGGATCGGTTCTACAACTTAGAAATGCTGGTATTTATCATTAAGTTGTGGTTCTTCACATTCATCTTATAAATGTTAGTTTGTGGTTTAGGTTTTAACATTGTGCCATGGATTTTGAGAGCTGATACTGTAGTGGTTTATCTTTCTTCATCAGAAAACAGATGATGACGAGATTGATTTGCTTACTCGCGAAGAAGAATTTTCCTTGCCTCAGAGTTACTTTGTCAAGGAAGAACCCTGAGCAACAATTTTGGGAGTATATACATTTTTTGTTTCAACCGTTATTCATCTTTTGATGTGTACAGCTGGTTATTCTATTATTCCTTTCCCCGCTTCCCTCTTTTGGGATTATGTTCATGGTAGACCCGTCAAGTGTTGGTGGTGTTCTTATCGCTTGTCTGTCAAGTTTCACCGGTGGTTCCGGTTTGATACTCAATCATAATGTATTTAGCTACACTGGTTCGGATATAATGCATTTGACTTGAGGATATTAGATCGATCATAAACACAGCGTGCAATCGTAATCTGTTTTTTTTTTTTTTTTTTTTTTTTTCCAACTAAATCATTTAAATTTATAGGTAGGAATTTTCACTGCCGGAACGACATTTGCTGCAGGAGACATTCGACCTTTGACATTTAAAATGCACGGTTATTTTCACAAGCCTGTTTGTTTTGTCATGAGACCAGTTTTTCACCGTAAATATTATAAAGATAGGGAGAAGAGAGTGGAAAGTGTATGTATGTATCATAAGATAATTATTGTGATATAATGAGAACTGAAAAATAGCGTTGTAGAACATTATTCTCTAAGGCATATTTGGAGTGGTTGAGTTTTTGTTTTTTAGATTTAATTTTCAGCATGAAATAGAACTTGTTTAGCAAAATTAGAGTTAAATAAGATGTAATACATAAAAAATGATAATTTTTAATAATTTTTAATTAATAGAAGATGGTGTCATAGGTGAAGCAGGGATGAATAACAACTCTCGTTACCCACTCTTTTGGGAAAAAATCACATGATAGACTAGATTATTACTTATTTCATATTTGTGTGGATACTTGTTAAATGAATAATCTACGTATATTATTGCATATCTATTATTATATTTACTAAAAAATAAAGAATAATTGAAATAGTTTTAAAAGATATTGTCACCCTAATTTTTAATTATTTTGATGTTTTTCTAACAGTTTAAATGTAAAAAAAACTAAAATAAACATGAAAATCTTTTGTAATTAAAAAAATAAGTAAAAATAATCTAACAATAATAAAAATTTAGGACAACTTTTATGTTGTAGTATTTAAGTAAAGATATGAAAGTAATTCTATAATAATTGGATATTTGTGGATACAAATACCTTAATCCTCACTTTACCTTACTAATAAATGGGTAATAAAAATAAAAAACTTGATTAATAAGAATATATAAATGTGATTTATAAAGCAATTTCTAAACCAAAAAGGACATCGTAGAAAACAAGTCGGCCTAGACAAAGGTATATTGTGGATGAACTCATGAACATGCTATAAATAATAAATTCGCGTGTCATTTTATCTCATTGCTTCTTCCTCCCTCTCCCTCTTCGCCCAACAACGCCATTCTCTCTTTCAATTTCTCTTCTCTGTCCAACTCAATCAATTAGTGTAGCTTCCGGTGAGTTTGAGTTTGAGTTCGAGTTCATCTCTTCTCTCTCTTTCTCTCTTTCTCTCTGTTTTTTTTTTTTCGCCAAGTACCTATCCACTATTTCGTGTTTCAATTAGGTTTTCAAACTAGGAGGATTTGTCTTGTCACTACCCTTTTCTTTTCTTGTCCAGTTTTTCCTCGCCTATGGTTCAGCGCTCCAGATGTTTGCTTAAATGTTTTTACTTTTTCATTTCCATTAATTATTTTGTGTCCTGCCCAAATAGCGCCCCATGTGTTTGCTCAAATGTTTCATTGAAATATATTTCCACTGTTCATTTTTGTAGCTTCTTAGTTTTATCACTTGCACCTTTTGGCTGCTTGATATTGGTTTCTTGTCCTTCATAATGATGTGAACATGCACTTTTGGTTGGTTGTTTGAGTGCATTTTGTTATTTCAACTATTTGTGTTATTTGTCAGCTAATATGTTTCACTAATAAATGCAGCGGACAATTCAGGGATCATGGCTAGGGTTTTAGTTCAGTCTACTGGTATGCCTGGCCTACTGAGTGGGCAAAGGCATGGGCAGCATAAGGGATCAGGAAAATCGAAAAGATCTGTCAAAATGATGAGTACCTTACGAATGCCTGCTTTAAGAATGTCGAGTTTCTCCGGATTACGTACTCTTAATCCTTTGGATTCTCTGTCGAGACCACGTCACACTTTTCCGTTGAATACAACATCTAGGCGCGAGAGGGCTAAAAGATGTGTACCTAAAGCTATGTTTGAGCGTTTCACAGAGAAGGCAATCAAAGTCATTATGCTAGCCCAGGAGGAAGCAAGACGACTGGGGCACAATTTTGTTGGAACGGAACAGATTCTATTGGGTCTTATTGGCGAAGGAACCGGCATTGCTGCTAAGGTTCTGAAGTCAATGGGAATTAATCTTAAGGATGCTCGGGTTGAAGTGGAGAAAATTATTGGAAGGGGAAGTGGATTTGTTGCTGTTGAGATTCCGTTTACTCCCCGGGCAAAGCGTGTTTTGGAACTCTCACTGGATGAAGCTCGCCAACTTGGTAAATGCTGTTTTACACCTTGTCTGTTCTTTTGTATATATAATTACTTAGCTGCAAAAAATATTTTAATTGCCTAGAATTTTCTTCCTTCAACCCGTATGGCTATTTCTCACTAGTTTTCCCATTTTTTGTATGAAAAAGGATAGAGGTGATTTGGTTATATTTGTTCATGTTCCTTAATTTGTTTTACCTGAATCAACTAAGTTTTAGCCATTTATAGAAAAGGAACAAAATAATAAAGAAGAGAATTGGTAAACTACCCCATCAAATAATTTGTTACTGAGAAGGATAGAATCGTGATTTAGATTCAGAATTAGAAAGGACTCCAATTTTCAATTTAGCTTACTCCTTGAAATTTTCAGGTCACAATTATATTGGATCTGAGCACTTGCTTCTTGGTCTCCTTCGAGAGGGTGAGGGTGTAGCAGCTCGTGTTCTTGAAAATTTGGGTGCTGATCCAAACAATATTCGCGCTCAGGCTAGTATTATATCCTCATTTATTTTTAACATAATTATTTATATCATAATGGTTCATCTCATAAAAATAACTGTTTTTTTATGGCCGGTTCGCAACACCTAACGCCAACCCTTCTCCTTTATCCTGGCTTGGGACAGACCATGCATGCAAGCACACATAGGCAGAATTAACATATTTATTTATATCATATATGAATATATATATATTTTTATCTTAAGTTTTATGTAAATCTTGTATTCTCCCACTGGATGGTTACAGGTTATCCGCATGGTTGGTGAGGGTGCTGACAGTGTTGGTGCTACTGTTGGCCCTGGAAGTAGTAATAACAATAAGATGCCAACTTTGGAGGAGTATGGCACCAATTTGACCAAGCTAGCGGAAGAGGTAGTTGCCAGTTCCTAATTTTCTTTATGCCAGATGGAAGATGGGGTTTCATTTATGTAAAAGTATAATTGTTTTTCTCATCTCTCCCAAAATCAAAATTACAGGGAAAATTGGATCCTGTTGTGGGTAGGCAGCAACAAATTGAACGTGTCACTCAAATTTTGGGTCGTCGTACCAAAAATAATCCTTGTCTTATTGGGGAACCTGGGGTTGGCAAGACAGCTATTGCTGAAGGTCTTGCCCAAAGAATTGCAAATGGTGATGTTCCTGAAACCATAGAGGGAAAGAAGGTCAGTAGAAATTATTTGATTCCTATGGTCAATAAATTGCTTTGGGTAATTCAGCTGATTTACCATTTCATTTTCAGTACTATACTCCTATAAAGTATAAACATGTTCATCTTGCTTAATCTATGTAAAGTGATTCTAAAATAATATCCGGTGAACCAAATGATTGGGTAAAGTGGTTAATGTGTTGAAGTTAAGGTTGAATTGTTTGGGTACTACTTGAGTTTGATCCTTGATGGAAACAATTCTTGGCAAGACTTTATTTACTTCCTGGCCGAACTCCGGATTAGTTAGGACCCCTTTCTCCTGATGAACTGGAGGGTTAAGAGCCAAAAAAATAATATCCTATTGCTCATACTTTTTATTTGGAGTGTTTTGCATGTTAATTTCTCCTGATGAATTGGAAGGTTAAGACCCAAAAAAATAATATCCTATTGCTTCTACTTTTTATTTGGAGTATTTTGCATGTCAACTACAGAGGAATTTTCTTGCCTCTAGATGATTAAATCATTACTATGGGTGATGTAAACTGTCCTTTTTGTAGAACCACTGAGGAGGATGTGTCTCACCTTTTCTTTGGTTGTGACAAAACCTTGCCTCTATGGTGGGAAGAACTGTCTTGGTTAAACATAGTCGTTGCTTATCCTGAATCGCCTAGAGAGCATTTTCTTCAGCATTCTCACACGTATCTCAAGGGCATCAGACTTCAGCGATGGCAAACATGGTGGATTTCCCTGACTTGGTGCATATGGTACCATTGGAACAGGGTGGGCTTCTCAAATGACAGTTTTAACGGTCAAAAGTTGATGGATGATGCCATCTTTTTCTGTTGATTATGGCTCAAGAATTTTGAAAAAGGATTTGATATCCCTTTCCATTCTTGGACTAGTAATTTGAGGGTTGGGTCTTGTAATCAGGGGGGCTGGCTTTATAGCCTAATTTTGTGGTGGGGTACCTACATATATCTAGGCTTTTGGATTCATAATTCATGCATCACTGCATGTATTAGGTTTTCATAGGTCTATATGTAGCAGGGTGACAATGTAAATAGAACAGAACCACTTGTAATCATCTTATTACTATACTACATATTACTTTTGCTGATAAAAAAAATTACTGGAGCACCCTGCCTCATTTATGGTCATTTATTTGCATGATATTTTATATTTCAGTTTTGGATAACTATCGACCAAAGTTCTTGGATTTTTGGTGTTTAAATACTTCTGGGGAGTTCTGAATAACATGAAACCTTTGTTCTGCACAATTTAGGTTATAACACTTGATATGGGTCTACTGGTAGCTGGAACTAAATATCGTGGAGAATTTGAGGAGAGATTGAAGAAACTAATGGAGGAAATCAAACAAAGTGATGAGATAATACTTTTTATTGATGAAGTACACACTCTAATTGGAGCTGGAGCAGCTGAGGGGGCAATTGATGCTGCAAACATATTAAAACCAGCTCTTGCCAGAGGTGAACTGCAGGTACTTGTCATGTTCAAAATGGATATATTGCCATATGTTTTTTTTACCTCCAAATCTATTTATGTGACGTGTTAGGGGGTGGGAGAGCCCTGATACAACGGTAAAGTTGTGTCTTGGTGACTTGTTTGTCATGGATTCCAATCCAGAAATAGCCTCTTTGCATATGCAAGAGTAAGGCTACGTACAATATCCCTCCCTTTTACCTGCGCATAGCGTGGAGCTTCCGGGTAATGGGGTATGTAATTTTTTTTAGTTAGGGGGTGGGAGAAAGAATTGAGTTTGTGTTGCTCTTGAACTTTGTCATTGAAACTAAAAAACAAAAGGATAAAAAACTTTTTCTCTTCCGTGTTGTTGCCTTGCTGGTAAATTTAGGCTATTCTTGCAAGTCTATTTTAGAGAAAGGAATACCTAGTCTTCTGGTTGTTCAATCATTTAAACAGTAAATAGTTAAAAACTTATATTGTTTAATAAGCCTGGTGAGTTGATATTCCAATTTGCTATTCTGATAAATGATCATTTGCTTTTGGCATGTAGTTGAATTAAATAATGTGAAATTTTCAATATTTAGTTTTGGAATGTTTTATTAAAAAACAAATGCATTTGCGTTTTCAGCAGTTCAATCTTGGTCAATAGTATAAGAATGCAGAATGAAATTGTAGACTGGTTGTGAAATTTGAAGGTATCTGGTTATGCTTATGCTAAACCTACTGCAATGCTCAAGTTAACATATGCACTTACTGTTTGCTTGGAATTGTTCTAAGAAAGTGTGTGCCTGAAATTTTATGCAGTGTATAGGAGCCACAACACTAGATGAATATAGGAAGCACATTGAAAAGGATCCAGCTCTGGAGAGGCGATTCCAGCCAGTTAAAGTGCCAGAGCCAACTGTCGATGAAACCATACAAATACTGAAAGGACTTAGAGAACGCTATGAAATTCACCACAAGCTCCGTTATACAGATGATGCTCTTGTAGCTGCTGCCCAGCTGTCACACCAATATATTAGGTTTGCCATATTTAAATGTTCTGCTCCTTTTCTGTTCATTTTACCTATTCTATTCATTTATGCTGGATCAGACAAGTTTCCTTTTTTCTTTTTATTTTTATGTTGCTGGAAATTTTGCAATTGTATATTAATTTATCTCTTTGAACTGTTTTACAATATTTAGATTTATTTTGGAACCCTAATGTATTATAAATTAATTAAAACACTTCTTATGTCTTGTTATTTTCTTCATGCTGTGTATCTTAAGTATTTTGTAGTTTAAAAATAATTGCATCTCCTGCAGTGATCGATTTTTGCCCGACAAAGCTATAGATTTAATTGATGAAGCAGGTTCTCGAGTCCGGCTTCAACATGCACAGGTATATTGTTCGTCTACCTATCCCTGAACCAGCCAGATCTTTTGTCTATTATTGGGCTAATTTTGCTACATTTACATTCTTCCAGTTACCTGAAGAAGCAAGAGAGCTTGACAAGGAGGTCAGGCAGATTGTGAAGGAGAAAGAAGAATTTGTTCGCAATCAAGACTTTGAAAAGGTAATATGCTTTAATCTAAGATTTAGCTTCTAACATTTTATGATCAATGAACATTTTCTGGACACGAAACCAAACCACATTGGTTCAATGTGACAATGTAATATTTGAATTTTGGAAGTAATGTTTTACCTTAACAGAGAAAGGAGGACAGCCCCCCTCCCTCATCAAAGTTTTCAAAGTGGCTTCTGTTTATATTTTGTTGAGATTAAAAAGCAGTGTAGTGGTTTGTTCGTTCTTCAATTACAACAACTATATCTGCAAATTATTTTGGCTATTACCGGGCTGATGAGTCATGAGTTTCTGTGCAGGCTGGAGAGCTAAGAGACAGAGAAATGGATCTTAAGGCCCAGATATCTGCACTTATAGAAAAAGGCAAAGAGATGAGTAAGGCAGAAAGCGAGGCAGGAGATGGAGGTCCCACGGTGACTGAAGTTGACATACAACATATTGTCTCCTCCTGGACTGGTATTCCTGTGGAGAAAGTCTCGACTGATGAATCTGATCGCCTCCTCAAGATGGAAGAGACTTTACACAAGCGAGTCATAGGTCAGGATGAAGCAGTGAAAGCCATAAGCAGGGCCATCCGTCGAGCCAGGGTTGGACTGAAGAACCCTAACCGT
>PYAF01004987.1:748265-763929 GCA_007407185.1 Glycine tomentella | reverse complement strand
TCATCCTGATGTATTCAACATGATGCTTCAGATCCTGGAAGATGGAAGATTAACAGACAGCAAAGGAAGAACTGTGGACTTCAAGAACACGCTTCTTATAATGACATCAAATGTTGGAAGCAGTGTGATTGAGAAAGGAGGACGTAAAATAGGATTTGACCTTGATTATGATGAGAAGGATAGCAGTTATAACCGAATCAAGAGCTTGGTGACCGAGGAACTGAAGCAATACTTTAGGCCAGAGTTCTTGAATAGGTTGGACGAAATGATTGTCTTCAGGCAACTCACAAAATTGGAGGTAAAGGAGATAGCAGACATAATGCTGAAGGAGGTGTTCGATAGACTGAAAGCCAAAGAGATTGATCTCTCAGTGACAGAAAGATTTAGGGAGAGGGTGGTTGACGAAGGATATAATCCGAGTTATGGGGCTAGGCCTCTAAGAAGAGCTATAATGCGACTTTTGGAGGACAGCATGGCTGAGAAGATGCTTGCTAGAGAGATTAAAGAGGGTGACTCAGTTATAGTTGATGCTGATTCTGATGGTAATGTGATTGTGCTCAACGGTAGTAGTGGTGCCCCAAATTCACTAGAAGAAGCCCTTCCTGTGTAACGTGGTTGTCTTAGTTAGTTGAGTTGTACTTTTCTCTCTCTTTTATTTGTTTAAAAAAACATAGCAATAGTTTGTTTTAGTCGTCAATGGACAGCAAGCTTTTAATTGAATGCTGGTGGTCTCAGCCACGTTTACCCATAACATAATGAACACAGCAAGGTTTGTGTGGAATGAAAAAATGACGTTATTTATGATGGTCCTACCCTTGATATGCTGCATTATGAACAATTTTAATTTATTGAAAGCAATTTATTTTGTAGTTTTCACCGTTCTGTAAACTTATTGTTATAGCTTCATTTTAAAGTTGCATGACATCAGATGGTCTGTTATCTGACTTGTCAATTCTCGCATGCGTGCTTTTGATTACAAAATAGAGTACAAATTCTCCATATGGGATATACTTGATTCTGATTATACGAACTTGGGGTCAGAGAATAGCAATCTCCTAACTGACCCTTGTGCTGGCTGTGGAAAATTTTATTATGAGAAGAATTCTGATGCTCCAATTGAACATATAATGGGACATCCGTTAGACCCTCTCCGAACCTGTACTTCACTTATACTTTGTAGAAGAAGAAAAGTAACTAAAAAATTGGAAGTGATAATTGTTGCTTCATTATAAAGGCAGAAACTAAATCGATTTGTTTTTAATGCACCACCAATCCAAACGCTTAATTTTCGAACCTGCTGATACTTGGCAGCACAAAATCTATAAATTTGCAGTTTCTATTGTTCTATCAGTGGATGAGATGATCTTTGTGTGGGGCTGACACTCCCACCACGGCTAATGTTCAAAGCAGTTAATGCTTTCTGGATTTCCATAGTCATGGCACTATCTACACTCCCAGATGATAGCTTTCTATGTGATTTCTGCAGATGTAGTTTGAGTGAGCTGCTGCTTAGTCCAGCATTCTTCCCACATATGGGGCAGACTTTCATCACTGGTTTCCGCTGATGCCATTCCATTGAAACCTTTCCATGTAGTTTCTGATCCAATTCTAACAAGATCTTTGCAAAACCGTCATTGGGTTGTGCTCGACGGTGAACTCGTTTCAGAGCTTGCCATGCTTCTGATAAAGTATACTTCCTGGGCCATAAAAGCTTTCAGTTCAAAACCTGTTGCAACTGTCACTCACTCACAGTAATAATCTTACGTATCAAAGAACATGAACTTATGGTTGCTAGGTGGTAAATTAGATTGTTGCATACCATTTTAACCAATGGAAGAGTTAATGAGTATACTATTACACAGTTCACTTGTGGTGTTAAATACATTAGCTATTGATATTCATTTATTTAATTACTACTGCAATATTGATTGATACTAGAGGACAGTATCATTTTGTACTAGAATTGTCTTATAATTTTCATTATCACTTACTTCCTGAGCATTAAGTAAGCGAGGACCAACGTGACACTTCTGCTTCTCCCCTCAAAGCAATGAACTAAAACTTTTTGACCTGTTTGTTCAACAAAGTCTATAAGATCACACGCTTCTTCAAATATGCTGCTGATGTTATAATCATCACTGTCACATACCTGTTCAAATGAGACAAATGAATACAATCAATATGAAGACATATTCCTAAAAGGAATGCAACATTAAAAGTAAATCTTAACATAAAAGAATATTAGAAAACGTGCAAAGAACAAGAGTGCATCTGATACAATCCAAATCAAGAAGTACAAAAGGGATAAAAATAGGAAGAGGTGGCCTGGTGCAGTTTCGAGCCCTGGTGCGGTTTCAAGTCCAAATACTGACCCAATAGAGTAACAAACGGTATTGCCACGTCAGCCAGGGGTTTTCCCACATTACCCTTAACAGAATGGAACGCTTGGAGGTGGATGGGAGTGGCTTATAGGGAGTGGGATGGCAGCTGGAGGGAGGGGGGGAATCTTAGTAGAGTCGGGGCCCTTTTTGGGAGTGGGAGAGAGTGAAACCTCTAGAATTGTTTCACGCTATCTTTTATTATTTTTTCCTCATCCCTTCAATTTCCAGTTCTTTGCTATTGCCTTGATTTTCCCTGTAATTGTCTCTGTGAGACTGTATTTTTATCGTATTTTGCCCAATATATGAGAAAACTGAAGTTATTCAGGCAAATGGTCTCCATCTCTGTTTTTATTTTCGTTATCTGAGTAGAGGGTTGTAACAGCATTACATGATATTGCATAACAAATCAAATTTTGAATCAAGAAATATTTGAGGCTAGCCTTAACTATTTTGACTCATTTCTTTTGAGCTAGGTTGACATTTTACTGTGTCAGAATAAGCTACCAGGCAAGGGAGATCAGAACATACTAACAATTTTAAAGACAAAAAGAAAAAAGAGAATTGCCAAGCAAGATCTACCTTGTCAATTTCTCGAGTCCATAATAACAATTTTAAGGTTGATATTTGTTAATCAGAAGGATTAACGATATTTTGACTGAGGTAGATTCTCAATCTAAATCAGAAACTGAAGCATGAATGGGTTTTTACCCAACAAATCAATCATTTGGGTTGTGGGATGATTGGTTGTTAACATGGCATGAGAACCTCTATGGGTAATTGGTCAATTGTGTAACTCTTGCCACCTTCATTCTTCATAAATACATTAAATTTCATCACAAGGTAAGACAAACATCATTGCTTTGTCCATGCTTAAAGCACAAAAAAGCTTTTAAATCTGGGGGTGTTGGAGGAAAAAAAAACATTTATGGGCATGCACCTAAGAGCTTAAACTTTCAGGATAATGGACAGTTGACAATATTAGAAACTGAAGAAATTATTAAGTGAGAAATGAGCATGAGCATGTGGCTCCAATGAAAAATTAACAAGAATAACCCTAAATGAGACTGCATGGATAATCAATGAAGGAAAGTAGAGACAGGCATCAAGGAGAAGCTCAACTGATTCTCAAATAAAATAAACACAGCAAATAAGACTTAAAATAAGTGAGGGTAGAAAATACAAGTAAATATGACTTACAGAGAAATTCTTGTACTCAAATAGATCAGGATACTGAGTTTCTGACTGTCCAATTTCATTGGTACACAGACACAAAATATTTGTGATTCGCAAGTATTGCAGTGTGTGTACAGATCTTGCAGCCAGTGCTCCACCAATGAACAGACTACTTGTCACTGCTGAAGGTTTCTCAGTACTTGCAGCATCTGATATCAATGCAATTCTCTCGAGAATATGCTCAAGTCTGACCTGAAAGTTAAAAAGGTAATGCATTATGAATGGAAATCCCTCATAAATGAAAGGAGTCTATTATATTTAAGTTTTGAATATAATAAAGTGAAGGTAACCTTAAGTTCATAAGCATCAACGACACAGTTATTATCACTACCCTCAAAAAATCCTGGGTTGAAATTGTTCTCCTGGCATAGTTTGATGGCATCACTTTTAAGCATTTCATTCCACTGTTCCAATTCTTTACTGGATTCAGCATCAACCTGTAAAACATGACACAGTATAAAAAAAAGTGGAAAAATAAGGAACAAACATGGTTAAAAAATACTGTTTTTTATGGTAAAGAAACAGCAAATTGCATTGCTCTTAGTCTTGTATTCCTATTTGCCAATCACTCTGGGACACAGGATTATGTGAGTATGACATTAGCACATGCAGAAGAGGTGTGTGGGGAGGGGGGCAGGAAATTGAACTATTGGCATGATTTGGAGACCCTCCAATGTTTTGGTAACAGGAAACTGTCTGGTCTGTTACATAGTGTGATCATATCAGTTAGACAATAGGATAGCATAAAGAGCAGAGAAGTCTAGGTAACGCAGAAAAAACATGCACGATCAAAATACGAATGGCTGAAACCAATTCAGCAAAATCTGTGCTCTCACCTCATGAAAGCAACAAGAACATATTGTTGCTAGAATTATAAGCATTGTCCACATTGGTCAATTTTATATATAGACAGGCAATAAAGTCCTATAATTCTGCATACTAAAGCAATATGCGCACCTGAGTGATTATTTATGATGTGTCCAAAATGTTAATGGAAATATTGCACCAAAACAACAATTCAGGTGCTACTCCAAAAGCGGTACCAAAACCATGTGACTAGTAGACAAGGCTATGTTACCTACGAGACCAACCTTGGCAAATTTATGGAAGTCACGGAGCTTAGCAGTCAAACGGAGACTATGAAGTGGTTCCCCATTTCCTTTATAGAACTTTCCATGCCAAGTTTCTCTAGACATAGGAGTAGAGTCACCGCAATCTCTATTGCCTGAAGATGATGCTCTTGAAGCAGTTCTCTGTGATTCTGAATCAATAAAATCTTGATGGTTATTATTAGTAAGCCTTTCCTTACATGTCGGATAGGAAGAACTCCCGCCAGCAGTCAGTGAAAGTGATTCAGGAACCACAGAATCTTCTTTGTCAAATTCCCCCAAAGATATTTTGCTAATAATGTTCATAAATGATCGT
The DNA here is from genome assembly GCA_007407185.1 of Glycine tomentella. Lineage (NCBI taxonomy): Eukaryota > Viridiplantae > Streptophyta > Magnoliopsida > Fabales > Fabaceae > Glycine > Glycine tomentella. The sequence continues at coordinate 758,890 of PYAF01004987.1, read as the reverse complement.
AACAAAGTATCAAGTCTTTGGTGAAGTGTGAGTAGGAATATATGGAATCCCTGCAGATCTCTAAGAGCAGCACGGAAACCATTACGAAATGCGTGAACTACAAACATTGTGTCACTTGTATGTACATAAGTTTTTTCCATGTCTTCTGGTTGGGGACATCCTAATTTCCCTCCAGTTATATCATACAACAGGTTAGAGGCAAATTCAGAACTATTGACCAGCAACTCAACCAACTTAGGATAATTTATCTGATCATTTGCAAGTTTTCCAGCAGGAGGTCGCCGAGGAACACCAGAATCAATAGCTACAATGTTAAAGTCAGGAGACAGTGATTCTCCTGATGTTTGAAAGCTCATGTCAGCAGATCTTGGTGATTCTGTGATGTCTGAGAGATCAGAAGATTGTGACATCAAGCCGGGATTATGAGAATTGAGTCTGCAATCTACTGAAGTTGACCTTCTTTCTTTCTGAAATGCCCTGATCACCTTTGGTCTATATCGGTTAACTGCAGAATCAAAAGCTGCTTCTAGTGCATCTGTATTTGCACAGATATTCTTTCCAGCCAACAACAAATTTGCAGGATTTCCTCGCCATTTAAGCTCACGGCAAGGCAGTCTATCTTCGTTTCTGATGACAAGGTCCAACATCAGTACCCTGCCAAGAGCTTCTGATGTTCTTTCTGCAGATTCCCTTGACTCAAATGCACTGGAGTTTTCAAGCAAGGGTGAACCATGTGCATAACTGCATGATGGTGAATCTTTAAAATTAACAATCAAAATTTATTGTGTAGAAGAACAGCCATGAGATTTTTCTATAGTTGTACTATTGGCGGTAGATATCCTCTTTTTCCTATTATAAATAACACTAAGATGAACTATGATAGTCATTGACATATTCATAAAACAAGGGTTCTATAAGATTATTTACTCTTTCTTCAGATGCCATATTAACGGCTTTCATTGTCTTTTCTTGGAATTAGTGACAACGGGATTTAGTAATTTGCTTTCAATAAGGTGAGCACAAATGCTTTAGAAATAAAATACTTCTTTTCAGGGTACCGACATCTGATATATTGCTTTCCATCATAAGTGGAAGAGAAGAACGAAAAAACCAGTTAGTTATTTCTTGATGGTTCCCATTTGTCAAAAACTTTTCGTTGGTGTTATATTGAAATTTATCTGGAAAAACTTGCATTAACTATGACAGCGAAGAAGCCACATTAGAAATTACAACAAGTCCAAGCATGAACAAACAGAACTATTTACTGGAAACCCAAAATCATCAAGTGGCAAAAGTGATAACATCAACGAGGTTGATATTTTCTGTACAATTCTTTTCAGAATGGGAATATTATGTATCTTATATTTTAAACATGCCCTTACCTTGATGCCAGCCACACCTGGCAAGACACAAACTGATATTGTCCAATCAGTTGAAAATGGAAACCCTTATAAAATGTTCCTTTGCCCAAAGACTACAGCTTTCTACTGAAGCAATCTTGATGATCGGTATAGTAAAAGGGAATGATAAACCTTTCATTGGTTTTCCACTTATCCAACAAATGCTAGGAAAAACTTCCCTCTATTTAACATGCTTGAAAAACTTGCCAACTCAAGAAAATTACACAAGTATCAAGGATGACACTTGCTTTGACACACAAGGTGAAGCGAGTTTTGTATGAGAAAGAACAAAAAAAGTCTATTTTAAAGATTTGCTTTAGGCATTTCAAGCTCAGTCAAACAGTCCTATACCAAGGTTTTGAAATTCCATGAAAAAAATAAAACCAGAAGCAGCACATTGGAAATGTCCACTTCATTTAAAAAAGATTTATTGGAAGTGACAAAGCAAGAAAGGGTATTCTGTGTTGCCATGTTATAAACCTCAACTAATTAAAACCAGATTGGATCATACCTCATAAAAAACAGACATCGGCTAAGCTCAAGTGCTTCCAAAAGTTCAAAACATGTCACTTCACCAATGTCATCAGCCTCAGAATTTGCTGCTTCTCTAGCTTTTTCTGCAGCCTCCTTTATTTGTTGCCATTCTAAACAGGTATTGTGAATGACTCTACCCTGCATCTTCCAATTAATAGAGGAGAATGAATATGGTAGAAATATAGTCTAAATAGCCTAAGTTTGCAGATGTGGTACTTGTGTTATAAAACCTAAGGGAACAACCTGTGGAGTTTGGACTCCCATCCACTTGGCAAATTCATAGCCAAGGCGTTCAGACTGTGTTGCCATTCTTGATGATGCTATCTTTATAACAGCGGCTGCTTCTTTTGGGCAAGCATCAGCATTTCCAGAGATATTGAAAAAGGCAAAGAAGACAACTCCTCCAGAATTTACAGTTACCTATGTGGACACAACTGAAGAGATATTACGACATAAAATAAAACAAACTAAAACTACGTATCCCATTGCCCGAGGGCTCCACGCTATGCATAGGTAAGGGGGAGGGATATTGTACGCAGCCTTACCCTTGCATATGCAAAGAAGCTGTTTCCGGATTCGAACTCATAACCAACAAGTCACCAAGACATAACTTTACCGCTGCGTCAGGGCTTACCCTCAAAGAAAATACACATTTGATGTATACTGACTTTCTCTAATATGGACTTACAAAGAAAATACAATACATAATTACTAAAATGTTTGTCCAAAGAAACCCCAAATACATAGATATTCACCACCACTAGAATGAATAAACAATATAGGCGAAAATATATAGTAAAAAAGCTATACTAACATGAAATCATTATTCTTTATAACTTCCAAAACTAACAATTACCAACATGCTCAACCACATTTACTCTCTCTGAATCTGACTAAGCAAAAGCAAAATTATGGGATGAAGTTTATAGTCATAAATAGAAGGGCCGCAGATAAAAAGTTCAAAAAGGATATCCATATCATACACAGGCTGCACGTTGGCTTACAAGTGAAACCTACGTTAGCAATCCATGACACACAAGTTGCATCTAAAACATCAACCCTGATTGCTATGGAAGTAATGCTTGTACTTGTACAGAACAATTATAGAAAGCAATGAACCTCGAGAGCTTTGTTCATCTCATCCTCGCAATGTTCATTGCTACTGCTGTGTTCAGTGTGGTGCAGTGAAGAGAGCATGTCCCAGGAAAAGGAGCCAGATTCAATGTCCAACATTGCAGCCTTCCCAAGCCTCTCCCACAAGCTAATTTCTGTCTGATCAGGATGCAGGTCCAATTTTGTATTCCCCAACGATTCTCTGACGCTGGACACAAGTTATGAGCATTAGCAACAAATGCCTTTCTCACTACAACAAGAAGTTTAACAGAAGCAGCAATGGAAGAGAAAGGTAATAAGTAGCAGTAAGTAACTAACCAAGAGCTAGAAGGCATGGTGGTGGAAGTGCGGTGAGGGAAGCCAGAAGAACGATACTTTGCGGTGCGTTTACGAACCAATTGGAGCCATTGCGTGAACCTAAACGCAGGCCCTGCAGTGATATCTCCCAACATATACAAAACCTGCATTACCCAATTCCCATGTTCCCCACACAATGTGAAAAAGCCTCAGACTTGGGCCTTCTCATTGTTGATCCTTGCAGTTTCAAAATGTCATAAATTAAATATAAATATATGAATATCATACCCGAGAAGTCACAGTGAGAGGCAATGGGGCCTCAATCTCAGCCTGAGACTCGTCACTTTCGAGTTCCAATTCCCTCTCTTGGCCTTTGCCCTGCAATGTCCACTCCCACATGCAAAATGTTAATAATCTTCATTCATCACTCAGATCCAATCCAATCATGGATCTACAACCACCACCTAATGCGGATCACAATCACAATGCAATGCAATGCAAAACATGCATGTGATGTAATGTAAGATCTAAATTAAAGCCATGATCAAGAAGTATATCATATCATATCATATCATATGTGGTTTTTTGTTTATTTATTTATTTATATTTGTATTGTTATTGTAGATGTTATTATGTATTTATGTTGTGTAGATGAAAGAGGGAGAGTATTAACCTGGTTTTGCTCTTTTGCCATATGATATGGTATTAAAAGATATGGTTTTTGTGGGGATGCAAAGTCAAATTAGAAGGGGGGAAATTGCACGGAATAGCAGGCAAAGTAATCTGCTTTTTTTAAGGGGAGAGAGAGAGAGAGAGAGAGAGAGAGAGAGAGAGGTTTTTGAATTATGGTAATGATGATGGGCACTTGATGTACATAACATAGCTAGCTTTTATTTTTGAGTTGAGACACACAACAGAACAGGAACTACGGCTATAACTGCTTCAAGTTGTTGTTCTACTACAAACTTTGTATGATAACAATAAACAAATTAGGAAGAGCATAGGCAGAGTATGTATGTGGTGTGGCGGTGGGTCAGTTAATTGAAGTTGAACAGAGAAAAAGGTGAGTTTGGTTGGGATTGGGAATTTGGAAGATTAAGGTTTCAGGAAAGGAAATTATGAGACTTGAGAGAGTATCATATCATATCACACGCCAGCTGATTGTTAGTGACGATGATGGACTCTACTCTGTACTCTGTAGTGAATTCTAGAGGGATCTCTCCAGATTCATACCTTCTTTTTTTTTTTTTTTTCTTCCTTCTTCTCCAGTCAATGAATTCAATCATTTAACAGTTTTTGGTATTATTTTTTAAAATTAGAATTGAAGTTTCATTTTCATGATAAAAGTTTGCATTAAACAATTGACACGGAGTATGAGGTGAAAATTTTAATTTTGACACACTAAAAATATTTAAAGAATTGCAGGTAAGTTTTGTCAATTTACATTTTTTTTAGATAATTTGTTTTATCTTACATATTATTTTTGTTGTTTTAAATTATATATATAATAGATCTGTATTGTGAATTAAAAAAATATTTATATTATTAAAAAATTGATATGATTTTTAAAATAAATATCATAAAATTTAATGAACTTAATATATATATATATATATATATATATATGACAGTTTAGGATTGAATAATAGTAAGATGTTAAAAAAATTGAATAATGATACGGCTCATATTATTTATTCTATATGTATATATTGTTTAAATATTATTTATCTATTTTCTATATATATCTTACAATACCGCCATCACATTATTCATTTATTCCTCGCTTGCTACCTTTAGAATATGTGCTTATTTTAATGAAGTTTCATTATGAGTATTCAGATCTCAACGGTCTTTTTTGTCTGTGGTGCTGGGACCAATTTTATTTTAGTTTTTATTATAAGCTATTAAGATGCTTGTCTTTAGAATTTATTAAGTAAACAATTACAATTTACAAATTAAAATTTGTGAATATCAAAATATGATTTTTCTTTTTTTGGGGTGAAATGGGGACAATAATTCTTCTAAACTTAACATATAGGAGGAAAGACAATACAGACAATTTTAAGCTCAATTTTTAAAGATAAAAATATATATTAGATATATAATGGAGACTAATTTTAATCTTGGCCTCTACCAATCTTGTTTAGACATAAGAAGATCCTCCCAAATTTTTTTGTAAGCAAGACAAGATAATTTTTTATCATGTTTTTTTTTTTGGGTCAAGGAAAAAAAACAAATTAAAGAACCTAAAAAAACCCATAATATGAGTTATGTCTATAAAAAATATTGGAATACAAATGTGAGTTAAAAGTTCCACATTAAATAAAAATTGAGAATGTTAAGATTATATAAGTAAAAAAAAATTTACAAATTTAATCTTTAAAGCTTTGAATTACATTATAATTTTATTTATATGATTGCTCAACATCAAATTCGAATACCAAATTATGAGTTCTCACTTTTTTTTTCATCTTTGTACTATATAGAGCTAATAAAGCAAACCATTTCAACCCATGTTGCTGGTAAAGCAAAACATTTGTTAAATGAATTATTCAATAAAATAGACGTACATTTTATTGAAAATATAATGGTTTATCATGATAAAACTATCAATTATGCTGTGCATGCTGTTACTTTTCTGAGTGGCCATTATTTATTATAAGCAGAACGACAGAAGTTTGTTATGCCAAATTTTATAAGTTGTTACTTAGAGAGAAGTACTATTTGAACATATATACTGTTCCATTGCTGTTTCTGTGCTACTTTATTTATCTACACTCCATTTGACACAAGATATCTGACGTGACATTGTTGTTTGGACAGAAGGCAAAATTAACTTATATAACAGGAACAATTCTCTTTGTTTGCCTAGAAATTTAGAAAAAGAACCCAGCCTAATGAACAAACAAGCACTTAGAAATACAGGTACAAATGGGAAGGTCCCCTCTTTTGGGTCCATCATGGAAGTTAATTGGTATGGGACTAACGAAACGACATAATTCTTGTCTCTTTAAACTCATATTTCTTTATTATTAATTAACTGCCGCTCATGGACCTAACACAAGTTCCCCCCTCCCTTCCCAAAAATTTCTTTTACCAACTTTTCTTTTGAAATTATACACTCTTAATGCATTCCTTTAATAATTATATTATATAGTGCAAATTTTAGGCTTACTTACAATCTCTCAACTAAATTAGAAAAGTAACCTATTTGTGTCAGAGAATTTCAGGTAGGGGCCTATCTTCCAAGAATGACTTGAACAAAACAAGTGATCTTTCAGGCTGTGACAAAGGATCTTCATGGGAGGCTCCTCTGACTATTGCAAATGAGAGGATATTGCCATAAACTTGAGTCCACCCACCAACCTAAACAAAATATCATAACTCAGATTAGTTTATGATGCATATATATTAAACAATTTCGACTATGTTTTGAAGTGTTTAACTTCCATGAAAAATGCTTCCTACCATTGTTGTACATGCAGATATAGCACTTTAAGCAAAGATGTCAAGTAGTATATACCTGCTGGTCCTCAAACCATACTCTATAAGGGATTGTTGTATTCAGTCTTAGTTGTCTAGCAAGCTTTTGAACCAAGGTGCGGCTTCCAGTCAGTGGAATTACTGAATCTTGATCTCCGATATAACGAGAACAAACATGGTTCTGTTAATTGGCACTTGAAATGAATATATATGAACCTTCATGTTCAACTAAGAAAATACAGTCAACAAAGAGAAGGAAAGATTTTAGGTCTAGTTACCTGTAAATTAAGCTCCGAACTCCAGATTTTATGATTGATCCAACAATAGGGAGTGTAGGTACCTCCAAGTTGAGCATATCATAGTCCAGAATGCTGTTACTAACACATAATGCAGGTCAATGTTATTATTGGCATTGTTAATAGTTAAAGTAAAATGACTGATTACTGGTCTTTCATGTTCCAAAGACCAATTAAGCAAATCCATTAGGGTAACCAACTATCTTGATAAATGATAAACTTTTTTTTTCTCCAAGTTTTGAAGAAATTACTTGCTGCAAACATCCCCACTTTTCGAACTCCAACAAGCTTGGCATGGAGTGCCTCTTGTACATCTTTTCGGTTTAAGTAATTTGTAACTTTGTCATCTACACAACTTTTCTTGATCAAGTACGGGCAAGATTTTGCAAAATCTTGGTTTTCTAACTTGATACCATAAAAGATACAAAGTGGAGAAAAAAGCTGATCCACTTTAACTGTTTATTTAATTGCACAGACTTTCCTTGTTTTTATGATCTGGGTCTGGGGTGCTGTCATCACCTGCCACCATGATAAAAACGTTGATTTGATTAGTGGGTTCGCAACAAGTTTCATGAGAAGGCTCCAACTATGGACTGATCTGGAGAATGTATAAGGGATAGAAACCATAACCTTCACTCAAACCAAAGGTAAGACTACTAAAATGCAAGTTTTAGATTTATCAACAAAAACATTATTTACTTTTAATTTTTATAAAGCAAAGACTACGGTAAAAAAAAAAAAAAAAAAAAAAAAAAAAAAAAAAAAAAAAAAAAAAAAAAAAAAAAAAAAAAAAAAAAAAAAAGAAAAAGCTGAATGAAACTTTTCATTTAAAATACAAAAAAAAGTTCTTTCAGAATTTATTTTTAAGTCTCACTCACCTTAGACCAGTCTTGAAAACCTTAGTGTGTCATCATACTTAATCATGATTTAATGGGTAAAACAACTTCACATTAAATTATTCAAAAGAATAAGCCATTTCCAATTGTTAGTTTTTTTTTTCTTTTTTTGTAAATATTCTAAGTTTTTTTTTTCTTGCACCAAGTATATCCATTAGCTGAACCTTAATCAGCATATTTAAAGAACCGGCTTGGTATTTTAAGTTTTTAATTGGTAATAATACAGGAAAGTTACATTAAATCCTAAGGGAAGAGAAAGTAATGACATTTAGTATTTTTTTTCTTCTTTTCGATAATTCATTTAGTATTGGCTTTATTTGACAAAAATGAGCAAGCTGGTAATGGAACTGCAAAATTTAATAAAGAGTGCGGAAAAATTGAGTTTCGTGAGGATGAACAGAATCCAATCTCTCTCTCCTGCAGTATATGTGAAGATTCTTAATTTCTTACTTCCTTTTGTATACGAGTTTGGGGAAAAGGGTGCCGAGTATGAAAAGTAAATTTCATTCAATAAATATATGCCTGCTAAATTCCATACAAATATTCATCATTATATTTTTCTGAACCATTAATTAGATTGACAATTCATCAAAACATGCATCTATTTTGCATGTCTGAAAATTATCTATAATTGAATTTTCACAAAAAAAAAATTCTTTTCAAAATAAATATTTTCTAAACAAAAATCAATATAGCAAATTATTTTATCACATTGAAAATGATTTTAACAGAAATAAAAAGCAAATTAGTTTAACTAAATTTCAGTTTGTTTTTCCAAGATTTACGCATCAATTTTTTTAGATGTGCGCACTCAAGGTTAAAAGCACGTTAAAGCCTCACAAGTCACAAGCAATGTCCAAAAAACAAAAATAAAGAAAATATACAAAAAAAATTGTGATAGAAAATATGATGTGTTTTATTTCGAAGCCAATGGTTCAAAGGACAACTTTGGCTGAATTGTGGTTACATTGATAACAATTAAATATTTTTATTTTTATTTTTGATATAATATATTAGGTAATATTTTGAAGAAGAAAATAACATAATATTTATAACTTCATAATGATAAGAGTATAGGAAGGAAGTTAGGATTCCTTGCTGTTTAAGTTAGAGTTTGAAAGAGTACATTCTCATCATCTCTAAAACAGACTGCAAATCCCTCTACGTGAGGGTTTATTAAACAGAAAGAAATTAAGCACTTGAATATGGCAATAAGCAGGAAGCACGTATGAATAGCAAAAACAGAACATAAGTAACATCACCTAAGGAAAAAAAATGAGATGCTTATCGTGAGAGAGTAAAAAAAAAGCGTTTTGGGCTAACCTCTTGCATCAAATAGCAAATTGAACACAAAGTCACAATGGGGATAAAAAAAAAAAAAAAAAAAAAAGCTTGCTAAAGAATACGCATAAGCACAAAAAAAAGGGCCAGTGAATGGGCTGAATAATTAACATCATTCAGTTACACTTGTGCCCTCACTCAATGCATTTTCCCTAGAGCTGTTCACCTCCTAACTAACTAGCTCCACTTTTGTCTTGAACCAGTTTCTCTATTAAATCAGCTGCTTCTTGAACCGTTGAGATGTTTTGAGAGCCATCCTCCTCAACAGTTATGCCAAACTCTTCCTCTAAACCCATCACTATTTCCACCTGCCACAACATAAACAATAAAATATTAATTTTTATACTATTATTCAATCATAATATATAATAATGATAAATTTATTAACTTTAATAATTATTATCTTAAAAAGGTCATACAAATTATGTTTTTTTATTGATTGATATTGTAAAACTATTTAGGCTAACAATGTATAGAAATTATGTCTTAAGATTTAATCTATTTCATCACATCATCCTATCCATTCGTATGATGTGGCAATAAGGTAATAATTCTTATTAGATAGGAGTATTAAACTTTTTCTATTAGAGGGATAGGACATACGGCAAGTGATTTGAGTCAGTCATGGATCTTAGCTTTAGCACAAGGTACAAAGATTTATGAGTATAGCATCTGAATCAAAATTAACAAATTTTTAGGATAATTTTTATATTTTACCGTGTCAAGGGAATCAGCACCAAGTGCTGAAAATTTGGTGTCTGGGGTAAGCTCAGATTCAGCAGGCAGAGCAAGTTGTTTCCTCACAATATCGCAGACCTTCTGCACTGTCTCCGGTTGTGCCTTGACCTGTTTCATTCACAAAGTTCAATTCAAAGTTTTTTTTAAAATAAATCTTGCAAGTTATGAGGGGAAAGGAAAGAAGGTAATCACACTTACTGCGCAAATGCGGAAACGGGAGGATCTCAAAGAGGGAAAGGTTCTCCTATTCCATCCCACAGAAACTGCCCCCAAACTTGAAGTTTTGTAACACCCCTGCATGTTAATTTTAAGCCCCCAAATCATGTTAAGTTTCCAGTATATTGATATTGCTGTTGTCCAAAAATCATGATATATTTTTTTTATTTATAAATAGTAGTTTATTAGTATTGTTAAAAATGTCAGTGCGAAGAATTCAAATCCACCACCTCTAATCCCTTCCTTCTTTCTTCACATTCCCCCCCCCCCCCCCCCCCCCCCCCCCCCCCCCCCCCCCCCCCCCCCCCCAC
>PYAF01004987.1:725070-748165 GCA_007407185.1 Glycine tomentella | reverse complement strand
TGTTGTAATTTTTCTTGTTAGTACTTGTAACAAATTGAACTTTTGGAACTGGTGCCCACCATTATGACATAGTACAAAGAAAGGGTGCAATAATAGAGGGGGATTTCAAACCTGGCTAGTCCTTGTAGACAACTTGAGAAAGGGTTGGAACCTGAGAGAAGTGGCTGAAACAGAGGCCATTGAAGCTAATAAGCCAAGCTAGAAGGGTGGAGAAAGGCGACTAAGGGATAGGGTTTGGGTTTTTGATGTGGGAAATGTCCAATATTTTTGGACCAAAGTCTAGCTTGTGCTTAGTTGGAAAGTAAATCCATGTCACGAAGAAAGTGTTATTTAATATTTAGCATCATCTTAATTCTTGTGGCCTATAGTGGATGATATCAAAGATGGGAATGGACGAGTGGTGAGTGGTGCACGTTGCTCTCACAATGTAATATTCTATCCAAAAATTACGTGGCAGTTATCAATTAGCAACGCATGCGAATACAAGTACGATGCCAGAGTGAGGCCACATGCTATTTAGGGAAGGTAGTTTATAAATAGTGAGTCTCTATGATGCTCATGTTATAAGTCTTCTCATTAATTAAAGATTTTTTATTTTTTTTTAAATTAGTCTTTGATTAGTTTTCTTTAAAATTAAAATTACAACTATTTTAAGTTTTGAAAATTTGATTAAACATAAGTTTAACAGTATGAATTCTAATCTTTTCGTTGAAATTAATAAATAATCATAATTCTAATTTTCTTGAGCGTAGTAATCACTCTAATTTATATTTAATCATATTTTTAATTAAAATAGTTGTAATTTTATATTTTTTAAAAATATTTTAATTAATCAAGAACTAATATGAAATAAACAAAAAAAAAATCTTTAATTAATGAGAAGACAAATGACATAACAATTTTATCGGTTAAAAAAACAACAATACCAAAATCCTCACAATTTTTGGAAACATCATAGAAACTTAACTTATACTATTTTATAATTCCTTAGAAATCAATTTAACCTTATTAAGCTAAGTTTATTATAAAAAAAAATATGGTTTATGTAGAAGCTGTTAACGAACTTATTTAGTCCTCCCTTCGCATTCTACATTCGCCCAAAAACTTGAGATTAACAAAAAATGTTAACTTGAATTTAAAACTAAAAGTAAAAAATTTGGTCAACCTAACACATTTTCGTAAGTAAATTGGAACTAACAATCCAACTTATTTATTTTAACAAATATTTTTTCATATACATAAACATAATATTAAATCACTAACCATATGTTTAAGAAAACAATATATGTCACACCATATTCGTTTTGAAAATTGAAATCCATATTTGACCCTATCAAGAGAGACTCGTCTTTCTCTGCCCCTGTCCCACTTTAAAATTAGATTGCTTCTATTCAAATTTAAAATGTTTTACACACGTATAACCTATTTTTTTATATATATTTATATTAAAATTATAAACTGTTCGTATAATTTGAAATACAATAAGAAAACTCAATTCATAACATAAGTATTGCTTTACAAATTTATATATTATATGTATATACAAGTATTATTCGCACAAATTTTTATAAATCCTTCTCTGAATTAAACGATGATAAATCTCTGATAATAGTGTATTTGAATACCTCTTCTGACTCCAAAAATTCTTGTGATAAATTAAAAATGTCAAAGCAAATATTTATTAATTGGGCCTCTACATAGTTTTGGAATCAATTTTAATAAAATTAAAAACTAATCTAAACACACACTAAACTAGTCATATTTACTGCTGAAATATAGAACAAGAATGTTTTGTTAGGCTGGGGTCCTCAATTAAAAGAATTATTTGTAAAAGAACTATCAATAAATTATTGATCTTCAGCTCCATACTCTTAAATAAAATCTTAAATTCGAATCTTAAATTGAATAAAAAACAAAATTACAAAAGATCTTGATCCCTCACTCGTATTCCTCTATGCAGTACACTTCAGAGTAAAAATTATTTCTATATGTTGCATCTCATCATTAACCACTTCCCTATATCCCTTTTCACAATTTCTATTTCTTACTTTTATTTATTTATTTATTTAAAATATTAGAGATGTTGCTTAACGCGTAACATAAGAGTATGCACTTATTTTTTTATTCCACTTTATTCACACAGAAGAATCTCATTTTAACTTCTTTTTTTATGAGAAGAGAACTTATTTCATTTCAGACATAATTGCAGCAATAATACAATAAGGAATACAATTAAATATTTGATTGCTAGCAAAAAATCATAACACTCTAACTAGATTGTGAGTGACATGATTAGCTCATTTTAGCTTAAAGAGTTTTTCATATTTCTTTTAATAGTAAACAACTTTAATTAGTTGTAATTTTTATGTAAGCAATTTATACAAGAATTTATTTATTTCAATAAATTTTTAAATTGCTTGATTTTAAAAATCAAGCTACAAAAGAATATAAAATAGTAGTAATAGTCAAGAGTGAAAGTCGTGCATGAACCTGAAAAATGAAGGGCGTTACATAGTCAAAGGCTAACGGAAATGCCCTCTCTGTGAGAAGAAGATTGCGAAAATTAAGTACATGATCACATTCACATACACATTCATGTTTTCTTCTTCATTTTCATCATCTCTTTCTCTTCCTTCCTAACCACAAAACCTCCCATTTTGTCGCCCATCTTTTCTTTCACTCAAATAACATTGTATTTTCCACTTCTGTTCACAGTTGGCATTAACACATAGTCACACACATACACACACACACAAAAAAACCACAAAAAAAAAAAAAAAAACACACTCTTGTTGTTGTCAATTCTCATCAATGGCTCCCTCCGACCAATCTCACCACTCTCTTATCCCTGGACTCTTGTACTCATCAAAAACACTGTCCCATTTGAATAATAACACCAATCATGGGTTGCCACCATCATCCTCCATTGCATCATCATCATTGTCACAAGGTCTGAAAAAGAGTCCTATGATCCTTTCACCCAATGAGGGAATCCACATGTTTTCTCCTGCTTACTATGCCGCATGCAGTGCCGGTGGCATCTTCAGCTGTGGCCTTACCCACATGGCTGTCACTCCTCTCGATCTTGTCAAGTGCAACATGCAGGTTCTTTGAATAATATATATGTACAATAAGTTGTCCTCAAAACTTAGAGTGTAGTAAGAAAAGTTCATACACAATATGAGTATTGACACCATAAATTTATATAAAAAGTATTGTTCCACAACTTCAAAAAAAAAATTGAATTTGTCAATGAATACAGGTAGCCAACTTCATCTGGTGGGATAAGGCTTTGTTGGTATAATGTCACTTATTTGAGTCTTAGGAATTATAATAATAAAAGAAATAGACTAGAAGAGTTTTACCTTCCTTAAAATGAGTTCTTCTAGCTAGATAGTGTCAATAATAAGGGTTAAGTCCAACTGAAATGACTAGTCTATCTACAAAGGTTGAATCATGTGGAGAATACAAGTGAAACCAAAACCAAAATGCTCTGATTTCTAAACTGTTCTCTCAACATTATGTTACCCCAATTCTCCACTATTTACACCTTCAAAGATCTGCAATATGTTGCTTGAATTTTATTCAAAAGATTTTGCCCTTTCAACGTAATGTAAAAGAAAATATAAATTCCAATAATCCAGTGTCATACCTTATCAATTAGTATATCATCAATGTGATTGTGTTGTGCCAACTTTTTCTAGTTACGAGGTTCTTAACTGCAATCACAATATTCAATTTGGTTATTAATTTTTCAAATCATACCATATGCTTAAGCACGAGTTGAATACAAAATAATGTTTGATGTTATATCAGATTGATCCTGTAAAGTACAAGAACATCACATCAGGATTTGGAGTGTTACTGAAGGAGCAGGGCGCTAAAGGTTTCTTCAAGGGATGGGTGCCTACTCTGCTAGGCTACAGTGCTCAAGGAGCATGCAAGTTTGGGTTTTATGAGTTCTTCAAGAAGTACTACTCAGACCTTGCAGGACCGAGAATGCAATCAAGTACAAAACGATCATATATCTAGCTGGTTCTGCTTCGGCAGAGGTTATTGCTGATGTTGCCCTTTGCCCCATGGAGGCTGTCAAAGTTCGTGTACAAACTCAGCCTGGCTTTGCTCGAGGTTTGTCAGATGGATTACCCAAGTTTATCAAGGCTGATGGTGTTTCGGGGTATGCTTTTTGGTCTTTAATAATTGTCTCCATTGCTTTGTTTCTGTTGATATGCTGTGAAGCACTAATACTTTTATTTGATTCACATATCCATATCCTATGTGATACATATTTGATTCTGATATTCTTGGATACTTGTAAATTATCTAGGCCTTTTAAAAAGTTATGAAAATCTAATACCGTTACACGTGAGACATAGAAGCATGTATAATATAGAAATATAGAAGCAGTGTCTCCTGTTTAACCAAAAATGAAAATCTTCCTCTTTATAGATAATCTCAAGAGAAGAATGAGATTGATATTATTCGTATTTGTAGACAATAAGTAGTAATTAAAATGACAATGGTTTATAATTTTTATTTTGTTTTTAGTATTGTCTAAGCTCTTGACTTGCACTATCATATCTTAAATATTTTTTGAATAACCGAATCGTTATATTGAATACTTATTGTATCTGATAGATGTATAGAATGTGTCCATCATAGCTGATTTGTATAAGTAGTTTTAGATTTTTGAATCTCCAAATTTGATGAGTTTGATTTGATATCCAGGTTGTATAAAGGGCTTGTCCCTCTTTGGGGCCGTCAAATTCCATGTAAGTTTGAACTACATATTTATGTCCAATTCTCTGATTGGAGTTAGATATCACATGATTTGTCTATAATCTTGGTGTTAATTTGGTTTTTTTCACTGAAATCCTTTGCTTGATTGTTAGAGTAATAAATAACTATTAATTAATATTGTTCTTGATCATGCTTATATTTTTTGTGTCTTGTCTAGATACACATTACACTTATGTGGGATGCAAAATTCCATGTTTGCATTGTGCAATTTTAAGGTGCATTCTGCTTCTGTTATTTTATTTCATTCTCCTTTACACTTTTGTGTGGTGTCAGACACGATGATGAAATTTGCTTCCTTTGAGACTATTGTGGAGAAGATTTACAAATATGCGATCCCAACCCCTAAGGACCAGTGCAGCAAAACTAAGCAGCTTGGAGTTAGTTTTGCAGCTGGATACATAGCAGGCGTACTGTGTGCAATTGTCTCACACCCTGCTGACAACCTCGTTTCTTTTCTCAACAATGCAAAGGGAGCCACTGTTGGTGATGTGAGTCATAATCAAAGCACACACATAGATAGTAACATAGATAGCACACATTCTGTGTTGTTGTAATGCTTAATTGTCTTTTTAACTCTTGTTGGATTTTACAGGCTGTGAAGAAGATTGGAATAGTAGGTCTTTTTACTCGTGGCCTTCCACTTCGTATAGTTATGATTGGAACACTAACAGGAGCCCAATGGGGACTCTATGATTCATTTAAAGTATTTGTAGGGCTGTAAGTAACTCCTATTATCTCATGGTTTCATTACACAGTTGCTCCATACTGCATGTACTATGTCATATCCTGTCTTTTGTTTCTATCACATTTTTTCTCTTTCATGTTAAATATCATTTTGTTGTTTGATCTTTCAGGCCTACTACTGGAGGAAGTGCTCCTGCTCCTGTTAAGTAGAAATCACACACGCATGCTTGGATATGCAGAACAGAAACGATTTTTTCACACAAATAATGTTACGTTGATAATGATGCTTGGTAATGACTGTTTTACCAGAGTGCCACCATACTTAGTTACTAAGATGGATGTTCAGATTTAGTCCTTCATTGAACTTTCTTCGATTTGTATTTGATTATATTAGCTCGATTATCAAAAGGCAAGACACAATTTGCCTTTTGAGTTTTGATTTTCTTGTCGTATGTTTGAATATCCTTTAAAATCATGATGGTTCTGGCTACCTCAAAACCATGACATCACCATGTTTTTTTCATTCATCATAATTTCATAATTGATTTTGTCTCACCTCATCATCACCTCAAACATGTTATTAGTCATTTCCCACTATTTTCAAAACAAGCAATACTATATATACAATCCTGTACCCACTGACGCAACAAAATAGTGCTTTGTGGAATGTAACAATTTTTTATCCTAATTGTTATCTTATTAGTCCAATACAGAAGCTCTACTCACATATCCCAACAAATGAAAAAAAACATTTGAGTTTCCATTTTATAAAAGGAAAAAAAAAAAAAAAAAAAACTGATCTTAATGTATTCTAGAGGCTATGATCCTGTTGGTTTCTATAGGACAATGCTGTTTACACCCCTTCTCATCACACCTGCTTTTTTTATAAAAAAAAAAAAAAAAAAATAGCAATGCAAAAAATTGTCCCCAGTTCACCCTCACTCACCTCCCTTCATTAAATTACAAAAACTAATTTCAGTAATGTATTTTTTTACACATTACAAAAATTAGTTTCCGTAATGTAAATTCTTATATTACAAAACCTAACTTTCGTAATATTAAAACTTACATTTCAGAAACTAATTTTCATGATATTTTTTTAATACATTACAAAAATTAGTTTCCATATGTATTAGAACATAACTATATTATGAAAATTTCCCTAAAAAAAACTATATTATGAAAATGACTTGAAAAAGACTACATTAACAAGACTAGTCTCTGCAAATATCTTACACGTAGTAGTTTAATAATTATCATCTTAATCCAATATGTACAAAAAAAAAAATCCAATATGTCTAGAACTTCCATATTTAATCACAAAAAGCCGTAAACCCCATTTTTCTTGGTCTTGGCATGCATTGTTTAGCAAAATTGGATGACAGCAATTGTTTTTCATGAAAAGATACGGATGACAATTTAATGAATAGATTGTTTTTCATTCATGAATAAATTCAACATTTCTGACTTTTTGGCAATTTAATGATTTGGCTTCTAAAACTGCATTATATATAATGACACCAGGAGAACAATATGTAAGATTGATTGATAAATTAAAAGAATTATTAAACTAAAGAATAAAAAACACTTGGTAACAAAAAGAAAATGGCAAAAATATTTTTGCAGGTGGAAACTGTTTATCCCTTTTTTATCCGCTGCCTATTTAGCCTGTCACTGGCTGATGACAAAGTTAATGATAATTCCTGCAATTACCCCTCAAATGTCAAATGCTGGCACCAGACCTTCACCACACATTATTCCAATTTTCAACGACTATTACCCTTGATAGAATGCCCTACTCCAGCATCAATTTTCTCACAACTTCTAATAAAACTTCAAACTAGCCTCTTGAAAATCCAGTGCTCTTTTTTAACTGATCTTTGCCTGGGTGTAGTGGATATAAGGTATCAAATACAATCCTTGCAAACACGTGCCGTACTTCTAGCAATTCTCCACGAGCTAAGGACTCATAATCAATTTGTCTACCTTGCTTTGACAAAAAATTCTTACTAGCACTTACTCTCACACAGTCAAAAAAGTTGAGAGCTTTTAAGTAAATTGGTATTGGGATGAGCACCTGTCAAATTGTGAATAATTAACAGTACAGACTAATGATGTTAGTCAGGATCCATTAACCAAAATATCAATAGAGAAAGCCCTAGATTTCTGAACAATAATCAATATCATACTTCAAATATCTGGTTAATGTGTTTAAATTGACTTGTGTACCATTATCAATCGCCAAACAAGGAATTACAAACAAAATAGTTTAATTTTCCAGGTATATAGTTCAATTTCTCACTAGCTAATTTAACAGCTACATATATGTCAATTATGCTACTAGGATTACACTCTCTATCCTTTGTTCATATGCATGTGTGTGTGCTATTTGTGGGAAAACAATGTAAGTTTCTTTTTTATGGGATGGTGAATGATTGGGTTCTATACTTGTCCAGTCCATCGGCTGGGTATCATTGTCCAGAAGCATGTATAAAATCTATATAAAAAAAAAAAATATGCTTACCAGATCTGAATGAGGAGCTTGAGGATAGTCAGCCATAGCCCCAGATACCAAATGCCTATCTGTCATCTGCAATAATGACCCTTTAACAGACTCTGCAAGATCCAGAATCTCAGCTTCCAAATCCTCTTCATCCAGACCTGAAGGATCTAATAATTCAGGAAATCTGGCATCATGTGCTTTGTTGATCCTCCTAGCTATGTTTATTGCTTCTGACAAATTTCCACCATTATGGAGTGCAAGGCTAAATGCAGCAACCACCGAGGAATCCCGTGGTTTATCGCTTAATGCTTTATGTAATGCAATGATAACGACCCTGAAAGCATAGATTCCTTATGAGCCTTGCTTTGATGACCGAAGTAGTAATCAGCCTGTAAAGATTTCTAATCCATCTGATAGTTATTAGAACCTATTCTTACAATTGAGGAAAAATGAGAAAAGCAAAATCAATACATTATAAGAGAGACAACTTGAGGAAGAGAGAAAACAATTTAGATATATGGCCAAGTTCAATCAAAAACTCCTAAAGAAGAACCAAAACCTCAATTTAAAAAGAATTAAAAAAGATTCATCAATGATACAGAGGACATTTCCTAGGTACAGGTGCAACACCCATTATGTTATACGGTTATACCCAAATCCAATGGCATTAAGAAATAATTTCAATTTAAGAATCAGATAATAGCTGGACAGTGGACCTAAGGCAAAAGATCGCATAGATGACTATCGGCATTTAGCCTAATGGTCAATGATCGTCTCCTCAAGCACAGGAGTGTATGAGATATTTGGTTTCATCATAAGTAGGGTAGAACATCTTTTTTGGAGAAAAAAACCTTTGTTCCCATTGCCCCCCAGAACAGTCTTCAAGTTATAAGCCCCATTGGTGCATGGCAAAAAAAAAGGTTGGGCAAAGATCATGCAAAGATAATATATAAAGGATTCTGCGGCAACCATGGGAACTGGAAATGTTTAACAAAGCAATAGCAACAGGATAGTTACATAACTTAATCTTTTACTGAAGCAGATTAAGGGATTGACTTCAGTAAAAGATTCAGGAAATTAACGTTCTTTCTGAGACATTTCCCCTGAAATAGGAAGGGAGAAATGACTTTTAAATTTGATACTCATTTCTTCAAGCCTATGCCATTCTAGGACAAGATCTTAAAAGAAAACTCATTTACAAGTTTTATGCTATCATTCTCTTGCCTTTCCAGCATTAAAAATTAGGTTTGTTACATATGGTAACAAAGTAAAGCAAGAAACAGCCCTTGCTGTTGCACAGATCTTACCATAAGCTGCTATGACATGGACGATTCGGTGCCAAAAGTTTATCCACATTGGAGAAGAAAGACTGCAGACGAAATTCCAAAAGATCCAATAAAAAAGGTGCAAATGCAGTACTAAGATTCTATTCATTCAAATAAAAACTCCAGTAACACATGGAACTATCCTGAGATAATCTAATAAGCTATATTCAAATTGAAAAAAGGAAAAACGGAATCCCACCCCTTCCATTAGCTTTTCAGAACTTGAAGGTCTTTTGTCTCTTTAATAGAAGGGGTATCTTTAATGGTTCATAACCTAAAAATATTCAAATAAGAATGAGCACCTAGTTATGAGAATAACTACTCTAGCCATTCCACATGAGTTTGATACAAATAAACATTTTTCAGGAAGTGGAACCAAGGAACTCAACAATCAGTATGTTGCAGTTCAGGTTTAATAGTTATTTATATTAGTTTCCAAACATATACATGTTTTAATGCACAATTTGATAAATATGATAACCAACATGTTGAGTTAGTGTAGGAAAGATGTCTTCTGTATGCTATTCCCACTAGCCTAATGCCAGTAAAACAGAGTATAAATTGCAGCAAGTTTAAAGTCTAAACTTCATAAAGAAGGATGCGGTTACCAAAAGCAAATTGGTTCTTTTGTCCCGTCTTCGAAATCCACCACGAACAAAATAAGCAGCCTGTAATGTCAAATGAATTAAGCTAGCATTCCAGGACTGTGTTTTCGAAAATAAAAAATGGAGAATCGTCATGTACCTGAAATGGGAGAAGTATATCTAGAAGTCCAAATCTCCATAGTAGCCTCAAAGAAGCTTCACCAGATCCATAAGCTAGCATATAATTTATTTCCATCAGAAGCCTACTCTGAGACATGAAAACAAGGGCAACTAAGCCAGGATATACTCATGTGTGTATATAATGAAGCAGAGATGAAGACCACTTTAAATACCCTATCTAGCCTTAACACTGAATATGAAAGATTTTTAACAGATTGAGCTGTTTCCCTTGAAATACTAAACCCCAAGCGAGCAGCAATTCTAATTGCACGTAGAATGCGAGCTGAAGGAAAAAAAATAAAGGGAATCATACAGTCATACATATGAAAAATGGGAGTGCAGTAGTATTCTTTTAACATCATTAATCCCTCAACAAAAACTCACCACAATCCTCACGAAAAGAAGTGGCCGCAGGAACCACCGTTCGCACCTATTCACAGAAAATTAAGTTACATAAATTCAAATTTCTGATTAGAAAAAGCAATATAAGAAACAATAGCTTCAAAGAGATACATGCACACTTTAGCTTTTATGATATCTTCCATTCCTCCCATGTAATCATACACAATTCTTGCATATGGATCAAACATCAACCTGGAACAGCAAGAATTTGGTTAACAGCATAAATAGCTGCATTGAGTGGAGATGTCATGTCATAGAAAACACATCTGCATCCAGATGAAGAGGAAAAAAAAATGAATAGAATTCTATTTTGAAAGTGGCAAGAACTGTTGCAAAACCCGTTAATTGTAAAGTCTCGTCTCAAACAATTCCTCCAACGAAGATAGTCCTCTTTATCACAGTCATGAGGTGCCTCGATATCATCATAAATGAAGTGCATACTTGACTTGCATCTGGCAGTATTAAAACTTGAAACCTAATTAGAAGGGAGAATAAAATTATCATGAAAAGTGGAGATGAAAGGAAGACAGCCCTTAATAAGGGGAAATTATAGCAATCACCCCACTGGAGATAGTTCTAATGAAATGTAAAACGTTTCAAGCAAAACAGAAATATACTAACCTCAACAATGGTACCATCCATATGAACATGACATATTGGGAACCTTTTACCCACTATCTCACACCATGAAAATGTTTTCCTCACCTACAAATTGAGTCAAGGTTCACCATGCAAGGTTAAGGTCTGAAGACACCAAACCCAAAACAGAAATTTAAATTTTCAAAATGACTGAAATGAGATTGTATAAATTAGCTTTTATGGATAAACCACATGTTAAGTACACCAAATGCCAATATAAAAACACATGTTTCCCTTTTAACTACTAATAACTTATCTCTCCATCCACAAAGTTGTCCAGTAAACTGCCATGTACACACACCAACAATTTGAAAATCAAAATAGAAATAAAATAGGAAATAAAGGTAACCTCTTTAAGATCTGCAGAAGTTATAATATCGAAGTCTTTTGGTGTTTGCTTTAGTATAAGATCCCGAACACAACCTCCTACAAGGTATACATCATGCCCTACAAGAGTAAAATGGGGTTATCAGTCATACACTTTCCTCCCTAACTTTCCAGATACAAACATAGAAACCATGGAATCTTATTCTTAAATGATACACACAAAAACACCAAGAACATACCACAATGTAAAGATTAATATTTCCAGACCCATAATTAGTTACTTAAAAAACAATGGATAGTTGGAAAAGAAAAGAAAAAATAAAGCAAACATGGTTGACAAAAAATGCCCAGTTCTTGTTAAAAAAGTTGGCTTTATTTGAAAAATTTAAGCAAAATAGTCTTTGCATAGTCACAATTAAGCGGCTTCTAGTTATATCACAGATTACACACAGGGTCAGGGTAGATGTTCAGGAAGAACAAATTATAGCCTGGTTCTTTTTCTCACTTTGAATCATTCGATTTCGTGATTCATGACAGAAAAATTAAGAACCCCTTCAAATACAAGTGAAAGGCAAGATGTTCAGAGAGTAAATAATACATCCAACAAACAGCTCAGCCCAAATTTCAAAAAGCAGTGCACGTAACACGCATAAATCAGTTACATTTTCCTCCCTCCTTGAAGAATCAAGTCAAGGAAATGCTCTTTCTGATTTCCACACAAAACCAAGGTTGAGAAAAATACAAGAGGAATGAGATTAGCACGTACCCTTTTTCTTTAGCACGTTCAGAACCTTTTTGGTTGGAACTGCTATCATGGAATTTCGAAGTCCAAGCTCTTTGGAATTCAGTTTCTTCCACGCCCGGACCTTGCTATTATTATTTTCTTCACCAATTCAACACACATAAGAAAGAAGATATTCAGAATCACCAATACAAAAAAATCTAATTAACCATTTTCAAAAACAAAAGGAAAAAGAAAAACCTAATATGAGTTCATCGCTAGTCCCCTTGTCTTGTTCACGATGAGAGCCACTACATTCCTCTACCTCAACCGTAGGGAGAGATTTTGGCACAACCTAGTAATATAAAAAATAAAAAAGAAGACAAAATTGAAAGAGGGAAAGAAGATAATGGTGTGTGAAGTTAGAATTTGAAGATACCTTGCGGAGGCATTGGAAGGGAGAGGGGCGAAGGAGATTGGGTTTGCAAGCAAATTTTAAGGTAGCGATGGCCATGGAATGGAAATTGGGTGAAGTGAAGCAGGTTAGGGTTTGGTCAATTACGGTCCATCGTTGTCGATACGGTTTATTTTAGGGGTTTAAGGAAGGATAGGGTGTAACTAACAAACAGGTGGTTACTTTTCGGATTTTTTTTCATGGACCATAGGCGGCTCCTATCAAAATAAGATGCTGCCATGCTGGTAAGTGGTAGTTACTTTGGGTTTGGGGTGGTCTTTAGTCAGTATCTTTAATCTTTAATTTTTTTTTCAAAAATTACAATCATCTTTCAGTTTTAAAAAATCAGTTTCAGTTTTTTTAATTATTAAGTTCAAATTAAATATACTTTTTTGAAAGTTGTATATAATGTTAAAATTAATTTAAGAATATATTGATAACATTAATATTTGATGGCAGTGATGATGACAAAATAATTTGATAATAACCCAACAAGAGATTATTACATAGTAATTTGGTAATAACTGACAACTGAAAATTCCATAGGCCAACAACAACAATTAGGATAATTAAGTATTAATTTAATTTTTTTATAGGGGGTCATGCAAAAACTTGTAAAACGTGAGGGGCATTACTACTTACACCCTCCTAATGACTATTCAAATCCCCTCACATTTTTGGAAATAAATTTTTTATATAAAAATATGATTTGGATACTTGTAATACAACAAAAATATGTTTTCGCTATTTATGATAACAAGATAGACAATAGAACCTTGTTTTCATTATGCATCTAGTCAATATGCATAATAAAAACTTGATTTCGTTAGAAATTTAGTTAACACACAATAAAAACTTATTTTTGTTGGGTATATGGTCGAAATACATAAGGAAAATAAGATTTTGTTGTATTATGGGAGAAATAATAATTATATGATTTACTATTTATTTTGTCTCTAAAAGTACTTAATTAAAATAACTTCTTAAACTACTTTAAGAAATATTTTGATAATTATAAATGGAGGCAAGATGAAATCAAACTATGATAATCATAGATACACAACATGAGGTTTAATAACAAAATATGACAACAAAATACAAAATGTCAAAGAGAAAATATATAAGAGAATACAAAACATAAATCATCAACCAATCTTCCTTCTTCGATACCACTCTATATGGTCTAAAGATCCGATAAGTCTTAATGCAAGGCTTATTTTTCAAAAATCCAATATGATTTCAAGATCACAAACAATGCTCTCGAACATCGTCTATGAAAAGGAGTGTAAGTAAGTACAGTGAAGAGGAAGAGGGTAAAAGGTGTTTGTAGTGGAGTGGGGTGGGGGATGTTTTAATTGAGGGGAAGGATAAGGGGGGAGAATGTATATCCTATTGATATAATACCACAATTAGTTATAAGTTATTATAATTAAAATTAAAGTTATAGATAGATTTAAATTCAAGTAATAAATAATTTAGAATTTGTTTATATATATATATATATAGATAGATAGAGAGAGAGAGAGAGATCATGTACCGTCACAATGATATTGAATAAAATTTTTACTTATCTTTCTTTAATATGTTTTTAATCTTTTCATTGAATTTAGACTCTGTCAATTACTATGACTTATCTCTTTGAAGCCATAACTTGTTGAATGTGTAATGAGGATCACATCATGTTACTCATTCTAAATCAATCTTTATGGCTAAGTTATCTTGCTTTTACCTTTTTAGGTGGTTAAGTCATTTTATTTTTGTCTTTTAGGTAATTAAGTCATTTTTTGCTTATATATTTTAGGTGGTTAAGTAGTTTTTTGCTTATGCTTTTTTAGATGATTTAGACATTTTTTGCTTCTACCTTTTAGGTGGCTAAACTGTGTTTTGCTTTTGTCTTTATTTAGGTGGTAAGTTCTTTTGTTTTTGTCTTTTTAGGTTGTTAAATGTGTTAATTATGTCTTATGATGGTTAAGTGTATTTTGTTTTTGCATTAAGGTGGTTAAGTGTGTTTTCTTTTGTTAAGAGGTGAAGCTTTGTATTATGGGCTTGTTTGGGTAAGCTTCTCTAGAAGCACTTCTAGAAGAAGAAAATAAGAGCAAAAAGATGAGATGAGCTTCTCCATAAGTAAAAATAAGCTCTCCATTAGTTAATTTGTAGAAGCTCACCAATATGGCTTCTCTAAAAGATGAGATGACATCTACAAATTAGCTAATGAAGAACTTATTTTTACTTAGAGAAGCTTATTTTATCTTTTTGCTCTTATTTTCTTCTTCTAGAAGTACTTCTAGAGAAGCTAACATCCAAACATGCCCATTATACTTAATGATTAAGCTTGTGTTTGTTGGTTTTGATTAACGTTCAAACCTTCTCACCAAAACTCTTTCATTTTTGTGTTACAAAATTTTGATGAACAAGATTAGTGTTGTCTCCACAACCATTATCTTGTGGGAACATATTAGACTATTAATATGATACAATAATTAATTATAATTTGTTACAATTTAAATTAAAGTTATGGATATATTTAAATTTAAGCTGTAGATAAATTATTATGTTGGGGATCTCATAGTAATAAGGGGAAGCTAATAGTTGGCCCTTGGTACATCTATGGATCTACTGGGCCGACTACATGGGTTGGTCTTGTCGAGTACACTTTCCGACTTTCGTGACTTAAAAAATGTTCACGCTTCTAATAATTTTTCACAAAATAACATGAATCATATTCCATTCTATTTTATCTATCTTCAATCCGCCCATAGGATGCTAAAAATAGTGTGGTAATATTGTATGTTATCCATGACAGAGTTTGAAATGGAAAACGTTTTATTTTTCTGTCGATGACCTACACAATGGGCAAAAATAAAAAGAGAGATATTTCCCACTAAACATTACTTATTTTAACACGGCTCTTTCCAGCGTGACAATTTTTTTTTTTAATAAAAAAGAACACCCTATAAAATGTTTGGCTTGCTGTCTCAACTTTCGTAATGAGTGTTAAACCAAAAAGAGTTTATTACAGGATTTTTCTTTCAATTGATTTTATTTATAGTTATTTGAGAAGTTAGAAAATGGCGTGACAATATTTAAAAACATGCATGTAAAATGTTCGCTTGCTGGCTCAAATTTCGTAAGTCGTGTTAAACCAAAGGAGTTTATTATATCAAAAGATTTTTCTTTTAATTGATTACATTCATAATTATTTGAGAAGTTACAAAACAAGAATCAGTTTAATTTTAAAATCCTTTTATTTGAAGTCATCTATATACAAATTATTATTATTTTTTGAATGGTGTCATGAATATACAAATTCAAAAGCATTTGAATAAAAAAAATTCTTCTCATTTACATTTTTTAATTGATAAATTTATTTTTGTCAATTTAATCATTTTACATATTTTACGTGGAATTAACAAGTTTAAATAATTTATATAATCATATTATGTGCATAAATTAAAAGAACTTTAAATATGTAATGTATCTTAAAAATTAATTCAAATATTTTTTTTAATGTATTGGAATTTACATATGTGGATTAACTCTTAAATAAAATTTACTGTTCGGTAGTTTAATTGAAAAGCTTCACTGATCCATTAAAATGGGAAATAGATTTTTCTGGCGAAAAGAAAAAAGTTGAGATAATCAAATGTTATAATCTTACCAATTATTCTTAATTAAACCACCACTTTATAGAAGAAATATACCATATCAATAAAATTGATTATAAGATTAAGATTTCATATGCTGATAAAGCCAATATAGTTATAAAGAAAATCCAATTCATTAAAAGGGATCCACAAACTTTTGATCAAAAATATAAAACCAAATGAGTTAGCCAATGAATTTCACCAAATTGACGATCTTTGTCTCTAAGAAGTAGTTGATCATATGTTACATGCTGCACTTCTCTTCAAGTGATATGGAATGGTTTTATTTAGTAGTGTTTTCATGCTGTTCGTGTTTGACCATCAGCCAGCTGATCTCGTCTTGGTGATATGGAATGGTTTTATTTCATTTTCAAGTAGTGTAGCATATTTTGTAGCAGCATTTTAAGAATTTGGAAATACAAAAATATCTATTGAATGAAGGTAGCTTTTGATAAAGTCAATTTATTTTAATGTGATAAAAAAGTACATTTAATATTCACTTCTTATTGAAAAAATTGAATGTAACTAAGTCCAAAATCAAAAATTAGTATTATAATTAACCCAAAGAATGAAAAGTTGTGGAAAAATCTTGGAATGTAATTGAAGAGTCTAATATCCTAATTATAATGGTTAAAAAAATATTGTAAATGAACCAACTTTGACTTCGTCAAGAGTTTTATTTTAAATTTAATGTATATATATGTAACAAATACATAAACACATGGATTTGCAATGACTTGGTGTGTGCATTGTCATTTCATACTATTTTTTAATTATCATATATTATTAACGTGAAGTATTTACTTTGTCAATAATTAATATTTATTAAAAATTAGTTTATTGATTACTTTTAATATAATTTTTTTCTCTAAATCATATTTTTTATATATTAAATTCAAACTCGAGACCAAATTTAAAATATTTAGATCTAATTTTACTTTGACTTTACGACATTGTTAATTTCAAACCATAAAATATGATTGTTCTTTTAGTGTGGTTACAAAATTATCTTTGCTTATATAGAACATTAAGCCAACATTATTTTAATTGCTCCCTCAAAACATAATTAAATAATATCCCTTAGACCTTAATTATAAGACTCCGTAAGAAAATGTTTGGAGATGCATATTGGGGATCCACGTACATTTGTAGAAGTTTGGATAAGGGCAACCTCCATCAGATATCAAAAAATCTAATTCAACCATACCAAAAAGCTTACCGATCCCAGTTTGTCTTGATTCGCTCTATAGCTTTTCATGGATATATAGGGCTCTGGTAGCAGTTGCCAATTTTGGGAGTCATGCTTGCTCCCATGCATCGAATTTATAAATAAAAATGATTGATAGACATTTCTCATCCATACGATAGTGAGAGAAAGAGAAAAGAAAGAAAAGATAGAGATAAATATGTATATAATTAGTGATTAGTGATATGACAGTAAAGAACGTGATTCATATATCATTAGTTTTAATATAGGGTGCGACAAATCAAAGTAGCTTCGTCGTAGTTAGGCAAGCAAGTGAATGACAAAAATTAAGTACTACTACTATTTTAAAAGTATTTTGCTACTATTTTTCGATGACAATATAACATGTGTAACATTTAATTATACATGTTACATTTTCATTGTTAATCTATTGAGAATGTGTATATATATATATATATATATATATATATATATATATATATATATATTTTAAGGAGTGAATGCATTTATATCGGTACCAATGTCTTGTCTATCACCAGAGCTTCTTCATATATATCATCTAGCTAGCTATAGCTTACAGCTAGCTATTCTACGAAAAAAAATTAACAACTAACTGTGAATAAAATTTGAACTAATTACGGTAGTAGTATTTGATTAATTATATTGAAGTATATTTTGAGATGAAAATTATGCGGGTTTCATATATATTTTTACACTTTATTTTAATTTAAATATTTTTTATTTTATCTCAATTTATTTTCACATTTTTTTCATTTCTTAAATTAAATGGACCCATCAACTTGATTTTGAACGATCGATTCATAATCATAAGTCATAACCTCACTATAATACAAGTCAAATGACTCAACACCCCTGACAGTGATCATCAATGCATTCGTTCGTACGTGTATATGCGGTTGCGTTTAGCTGGCATGGCTAGCTAGCATGCGCTACTTAAAGTCTTAAACCCTAACCAATCAAATTGTATGAATTAATGAATTATGAAAGATAGAGAAGGAAACATAATTTTATAAATTTATATAGAAGGTAGACTAATTAATTAAGTAATTATATATATATATATATATATATATATATATATATATACACACACACCGTCTACAATTGCTATCATCAATTCCACAAAAAGTTATATAGATAGTTAGATATTAGTATTTTTTTCATACAATAGGGTTGCGATATGATTAGCATCATACTCACGTACGTAGTTTTACTACAAGAGCACAGAAGTTTACTCTCAACAATAGGGTCGATTAAACTAACAAGTTATCTTTTATAATTTTTTATTCAAATATTTCAACCAACTTATCTCTTAACATGTACATAATTATCCATAAATATGGATTATCTATAATCCACCAAATTATCTATAAATAATTATGTATAAGTCTCAGCTTATTTACTAATTATTATCTACAAACTAGTACTTATCTACAAGTTATAAATTATCTTTAACTTGCTATTATTTTTTAATCTTTATATACATGTTAATTATCTACAAAGGTCCAAGGCGTCCATACATATTATAAGTAAAGGTTTCATCTAGCTTTGCGCTTACATATTAATTCACGGTGAACATCCTCATCGACTAATATACTCAATTATATATTTTTCTCTATATATAATTGATGTACTTACTTAAACGTCAAAATTATTTTTTTTATTTTACAGGTCCCCTCCCTCTTAACAAGATCGATTCATCATTTAACATACAAAATCTAAAAACCACTGGAATCACATTCATCTTCACACATGAAACTTTTAGATTTTGGTAAAAAGAGTAGTATTTCAACGTGCATGGTGGTGATTTGCAGTGCGTAAAGTGAAAATGACTTTACATCAGAAGGGGCATAGGACATTTGATCTTAGCCAAAAGGCAGAGAAAGGTACATAAGGTGCCACGCAGGACATATGAATATATTATCCTCCCCACGAGGGAATATAGAATCCCCAACTCATTCTAATATTTACCTTTTCTCTCTAATTTGTGATTCTTGTGTTATTGAGTTTAAGGGACGTTTAAGACTTATTAACATAAACACAAACACATCCTTCAAAGTTTAACAGTTAGTTGATCTTTTTTTAAAAATAATTAAACTTGTACTAATTTATTAAATTAAAAGTATTTTATAAAATTAGTTATAAAATTTTAAAAATACTTTTTAATTAAAATCGAAACCTCATTGTTAACTATATAATTTGTTAATAGAATTAATAATTGAATTAACTGATACATATAAAATAACATAAAAGATATATTTTTATGATTTTTTAAATAAATATTTTAGGTAGTTGTACTTTGCAATTTTTCAATAATTTAAAACTTAAATATTTAAGGTAGTTAAAATTTAAATTCAAGGATGAATGAGAGAATGAAGAGAGTAAATTTAAATTATACAACTATGCAATATTAGATAGTTAAAATTGAAATTTATTTAATAATCACTCAACAAATTAAAAAGTGACAACTTTATCTTTTAATTTAACAG
Organism: Glycine tomentella; assembly: GCA_007407185.1. NCBI lineage: Eukaryota > Viridiplantae > Streptophyta > Magnoliopsida > Fabales > Fabaceae > Glycine > Glycine tomentella. The sequence continues at coordinate 728,185 of PYAF01004987.1, read as the reverse complement.
TTAATAATTTAATTCAAGAAGCATGATTGACTAGCTATTTTCACTTCGTAATAAAAGTCTTTTCACTGTGTATGTGTGTGTGTGTTACAAAGCTATATACTAGACTGCAAGTCAGTCTATGTTACATGAAGTGTACCCACATCCAGTGTATATGTTACATGAAGACGAACTTGCAAGCCATTCAATTGATTGACTGAGTCACGACGGCATATATATATATATATATATATATATATATATATATATATATATATATTATCTATAGACTCAAACCTTCAAACAATCAAATCAAAATAATGCGAAAACATAAATAATTAAAAACGAGAGAAAGAACAGGAGAGAAAAACACAATCACATATAGTTTTAAAAAACCTTTTTTAACATGAAGAGAAACACCCACTGGACCTAGTCCAGAATCAATCCACTATTATCAATAATGGTTACAAACACTCTCAACAGCCATTTGCTGGAGACACTCAACCTTATCAACAATGGTGGAACCACTCTCTACAAGAGTTGCTCACTCAACCTCTTGGAGACTCGCTCACAGAAAAACTCTCTCTTCTCTACGCTCAACAACAAGAATTCTCTCCACTCTCTGGAATTCTGAATCCTATTCATCTCCATCTATAAATGGCGTATTTATAGAGAGGAAATAAGTTTAAGGATTTGAGCACGCTAATTTAGAATGGGTCGGGGTTAGTCCTTCGAGAATTGGGTTCAAGTCAACAAATTCATTTTCAGCACATTGGGATTTGGACCAAGCATTAAAACGAAAATATCCAACACATATATATATATATATATATATTAATGATAAATACAAGCTATATATGAGCTATAGTCTAATTAATGAGAATTAAATGTGTGCAAACTATAACTCAACAAACGACATGATCAGTGAAGGTCGTTTGGTCTGATTCGCCAAGATAAATCCATGCATGCCCACGCTCTTCTCTGCACATTGCATATTAATACCACTTCTATTCTATTAGCTTACTAGCTACAATAGGTTATATAGGAGTTATAGAGTTGATTAATCGGTTAAGAAAGATGATAATAAGAAAAAGATTATGGGTTCAATTTTTCCAACAAAATTAATAAATTAATAATTAATATTAATCAATAAAAAAACATTTAAGTTATATATATGGCATGCACCACACCGGCCACTGCGAGTTAGCACCTGATTCATATTCAATTCAAACGGATCGAGATACTGGAACTTTTGTCTTGTTGTGACAACTATATATAAGAGCACTTTTTTCACTACTTCAAGGAAAGTATATCTATTCTTCGCTGTATTTCATAAATTAAAAGGTAAATTAGGCACGTACTGATTGTGATATTTACATTGCTTTGACCTTTCTGATTCATTTATATAAATATATAAGAAATTAAGGGATCTAGATCTATGTTATTAGGAAAAAAAAGATATTATAATTAAACCCACTAGAATCAATCTAGTAATAAAGGGTGTGAGTAGTTTATTAGACTAAAAATAGTCTATACTATTGTTATTCAAATTGAGGAAAGTATGTATATATAAGATAAAAATGAAAAGAATATTAAAGTTAAACTTTGTTAAATCTCGAGATGTAACTATGTGTGATTTTCTTAATTGAAATAATTTGTTTTAAAATCATTTTCTTACATTTACGTGGGTTTCAAGCAGACTAATTAACCTATAGTGCTATACCATATCAAGAGCTCCAGCATCCTCAACTTTTCCAACCCAAAATCCAGCACTTCGATACATTGGAGGTATACAAAGACATATTTCATTTGCATGGGTTCTGGTTCTCTGGTTATGATTTACGCATAGATTTGGAGAACATGCAAATACTCTATTAACATTGTAAAGTAACTTTTACTACACAAATGATTTACAGTCACCAAGCTTTGCTACATTACAAGAACAAAAATATACACTGGTGTTGTTCTTATTAATGAGTTAACTTGTATTTTGTTCGTGTCAGAAATATTGACACCACATTACCTTCGTTGAATGCTAATGTATAATTCATATTAGTAGATGAAAAATTGGTATATATTATTCATATAATATATAGTATCATATATACTGTGGTTTGTAGATCCGCAATATTAATATACTGCTATTATAATTTTCATCACGCAAAGATTACACGAACAAAAATAATTTTAACACTTAATTTTTTGTATTAATAGATGAACTTCTTTTTGTAGCATTAATTAGTTAACTGGTCAATGGGTGGACAATGATCAGTCAATGTTCAACGGCTATAACTTAAAATATATAAAAACAGTAAATGCGCCTTAACTTTGCAAGGTGCATTGGCCTTAGTCAAATTTGTCAATATTGAAACTTCAACTATACGCCGGTGAAGAATACATGACCAAGTATAATAAAAGGGAGCATTAAAAATGTGATGAGCAGAAAACACCATTTTATCGTGTATCTCTTACTCTTGCTTGATGGATATAGATATTTTATGCCCTCCGATCCCTGAAAAGAACATAATTGATATTGATATTACCAGTGACGGACCCAGGAATTTTAGTTTATGTCCGCACAATTAGTGGCGGGGTTCGGGGGCAGCGCCCCCGAAATTTTTTTTTATAAAAAATTTAAATCAACGCTGTATGTATAAGGTTATAAACCCGCTCAAAATATAGTTACCTTTCATTGAGACTTGTTAAATTATTACGAATCCACAATTGGATCCTAGCAATTGCAAATTCTTAGTGCGGGATCTACTGCCTAAGGACAAATGTCTACATGTAAAACTTGTCATTTAATTCATGAAATTGGTCTTATATTATAACACAAACACAAACTCAGTGAATGCATTCACAAAATCAACAATAGCTAATTGCAAGATGGGGAAAATGTCAGCTCACTAACTTAAGCAATAAATCAAACACCACATACGTATTGATTATAGCTAAACATGATACCAATTAACAAAACCCCTGTTAACAACAAAGTCAGAATTCTCACTGGAACAATAATCCATTGCACAAGTCAATCAAGCATTTTATCAAACATCTGGCAACCAAAACACAAATTCAAAAAAAATTCCTTATCAGAATATCAGATAAATCCTTATCAGCTGGTGACCAAAATACAAAT
>PYAF01004987.1:703678-722723 GCA_007407185.1 Glycine tomentella | reverse complement strand
TTATTTATTATACGTACAGGGTCTATCTAGAGTAAGACAATTAAAGTTTAAAGTTTAAATCTATTAATAAATTATTATTATTTTTAAAAGTAGAAAAGACATAAAAAAAACCCAATAAATAACACTCTTATTAGAAGTATAAAAAGTCTTTATTAAAATTTATTTTAGGTGTTACTTATTATTTTTCAATCTTGATCATATTTTTCTAATTTTATTTATGATTTTATTATTTATTATTTAAGTGTACTAATTAAGAAATTAATAATCAAATTTTTTTATTAAAAATTACAATACAAATCAATCAATGGCATTAGATATTATAATGTTAATATTTTTTTTTTCAATTCTTTGATAATGGTAAGAAAAATGTTTTGTTTTAGTCATGACTAGTGGGACTCATTTATTATTGGCAATCACGATAGAGAAAAAAGTTTGAGTTGATGACAGTTAGAGAAAATAAAATTAAGTTGATGAGATTAGGCCGGTCATATGTACTCTCTGCATGGGAATGAGTTACTGCATAAAGATTTTCAGCATTTGATGAGGCAAAGATCTTTATATATAGACCTGACCTCTGAAAGTTTTGCACAGAGCAACTTTTGCTGAGTCCAAAACTACTGAAAATCTGCATACCTTTGAGTATCATCACTTTCCTTACAATCTTTGATTTTTTCAAACCCCAAATTAACCCTCTCATCATCAAATGGCAGCTTTTTCATCCCAATACTACCATCCCTTTCGGGTTGACTCCGCATGCTTCTCAATTACTCCTCTCGTTATAAACACTTCTAGTACCTTTCTTCCTTCTCCTCATTATCTTCACAATAATAATATTCAGGAAACGTCTTATCGTGTCACTAATAATAAGGAAACAAGCTGTGTTGATCAAAGCTCCAAGGTTACCGACACTGAGCTTTTTGTGGTAAAAAACCATAGTCCTGAGACTTCCATGGTAGTGGACAAGCTTGAAAAAGGTGAAGAGGTCCCTCAGAAGGTGGTGACCCACATGGAGAAGAAGAAAAGAGCAAGAAATGGGTCTTCCTTGAGTAACCCTTTATCAAAGGTAAACTTTTTAAACCAGTCCTTTTATTTTCGTTCTTTCATACACTACAATGTTAAACACAATACTACCTCTGTTATTTATTATAAGAAATAAGTTTTAGTATATTTTAAAATATCAATCGAGAGAGAGGTAGTGATTAGTAATTTAGGAATATCAGCAACACGTTCTTTTTAAACTATTTTCCTTAGTTAGCTTAACGAAATATGATTCTATACTTTTTATAAACTTTAGCTAATAATATAGTGTATTATTAGAAGGAGTATTACGTTGGTATATTGTTAGAACTCATTTTTATTAATAATGTAATAAGTTGGTGCCTAATTACTTTATAAATTATTACAGGAGTCAACAGAAGGGGGAAACAAGAAACAAAAGAAGCCAAAAGAAGTGAATATGGACAAGAAAAAAGGTGCTGAAGATCCTCCAACTGGGTATATCCACGTTAGAGCAAGAAGGGGTCAAGCAACCGATAGCCACAGCCTTGCTGAAAGGGTACAATAACAACAACTAGAAATTATCTCTCATCTGTGAATTGAATATATGTGTGTATGAATGTTAGTTGACTAGTTGGATATATACCAGAAGTCCTTCAATGCCACAACACAATCATGTCTCATTGTGAATGTTGCAAATAAATAAAAAATGGATTGTTTCAGGTGAGAAGAGAGAAAATAAGTGAAAGGATGAAGACGTTGCAGCGAATTGTGCCAGGCTGTGATAAGGTGAAGTTTCACTTCTTTTATCTTTTATGTTTGAATTATATTTATATTTATATATATCTTCCTTGAGACAGTTACTTGTTTCTATCACCCCTTCTTGACAGCTACATTTGATTTGCTTCATAAATATTTTTAGGTAACCGGAAAGGCCCTTGTGTTGGACGAAATAATCAATTATGTTCAGTCCTTACAGAATCAAGTGGAGGTAGCTAGTGGCACCACAATATGTATTTTATTTTTTTAAAGTTATTCCATATTGTCCATTACCTAGCCTAGCTACAATGCCTAAACCAACGATTCTCTGCAGTTCTTGTCGATGAAACTTGCATCCGTGAATCCCATGTTCTTTGACTTGGCCATGGACTTAGACACCCTCATGGTTAGACCCGATCAGGTGAGAAAATAGAACACAAATTTTTTCATGTGCTACTGATACATAGACATATATATAGTTTTCTCAAATAAGCCTAATGATGAAACTTTTCCCCACTGAATTTCAGAAATTGAATAATATAGCATCACCATCACCACTACCATGTGTAGCACAATTCAGACCCAATCAGGCCATTGCTTTTGCTGATACAATTACCTCTCCGACCACCACTACCAATAGCTTCCCCACAGCTAATAATGATGGCTATCTTTTGGATTATTCATCCTCACTTTTTCTTCAAGGCCAGAGACCAAATCTCTTTGAGGTATGTTAAATTAATGAAACCACTTCTTTATTGGTTTAAAATTTGATTTTTTTTAAAAAAATAACTTGTGTTTAAGGGTAAAATTCTCAAATAAAATATTCAATCTTTCTGTAAAAAAAAAGACGCAAATCTACAACAAATAATCTTAATTTATTTAAATGTAAACTAAAATTATTTTTTAATATAAATATAGATACGTTTTTTAAATTTGATTGGTCATAGAATCAATTCTTATTTATCAAAATATATAAAAGTTTTACAATTTTTAAAGTAAATTATATTTATTGTAGAATCGATTCCGAAAATGTAAAATATTTGTATTGGAAGTTTTATAAATGTCAAATTTCAAGTCAAGATAAAGATATAAGGTGCTTTTCAGCTAACAACTTAAATTTTTTGTAGGATGGAAAGGAAATGAGGGAAGGAGAACCAAAACGGAAATTTAAATTGGAGTAAAAATAAATAGAAAGAAATTTTTTTATTTTATTTTTTTAAAAAAGTTTCTTTTTCTTCAATCAAATAAAATAAATATATTATTATTTGTGTTTATTTTTTTCTTATCCAAACATACTAGTATTAGATAATTAAAAGATTATGAAAAATGACCAAAGAATAAATAATAGAGAGAGAGAGAGAGAGAGAGAGAGAGAGAGAGAGAGAGAGAGAGAGAGAGAGAGAGAGAGAGAGAGAGAGAGAGAGAGAATGGCTTTTCTCTTTTCTTCTTTTCCTATATTCTGACAAAAACATAATTTCAGTATAACGATGATCAGTTTTGGGACGTAGAAGACCAACGACAAAAGTTTCTTCATCCATATGGATTCGGCAATAATTCGGGTTCTTTCAATTGATTAATATCAAATTCAAATAGGTGCCTTTCAAGTCTACAAACATAGGATGTTGTAAGCTCCGAACTCATGTCTTGTAATTAATCCATTTTCTTAAAAGGCTAATTAGTCCATATATACTCATGATTTGTTTTTTAAGTAGCTAGTCCTGACCCTTTTATTTTATTATATCCTTTTTAAGGAACTATTGTTTTAGTTAGGTTGGGAAATTTCAAACAAGTACCAGGATCTCAGTTGTAAAAAAAATCTTAATATGCATGAACACGAAATACCAAAGCTACGGTTAGTATCACAATATCATCATTTTGAGGGAAATTCGTGGTTTGGTTTTGTTCCTTGTCCCCCAAATTGAAGAGACCTATGAACACGATGAATAAAGTGCAGCAAAATTGACGGATGAAGAACACAACATAAAGAACACAAAATGCCGACCAAATAAGACCATATATTTTGCTAGATCCGTTGTTCTGTTCCTGTCCAAGTCCAACATATAGATGATGCACAAATTCCAAGAGACTCTCTGTCCATCCTACAGACTTGAAAATTATGTCATGCAATTATTAATTAAATTATAAAATTATATATTAAAGAAAAATGATTCTTGTGGTGGCAGTTATTCTGTTGATACAGTTAATTTCACTGTTATTGAGAAATGAAAGGCTGATGCTACTCATCAGCTATTGACAAGACAAGCCAAGCCAAGCATTTTTGGGTGCAGTTCACTTCATCTATATTTGCAGAATCTTTTGAGTTTTGGCATTATTATGGTCTTTTCAAATTTAGTTATTTGGGACGTTTAATTTTCCGACAATAGATAGTTCCTAGGTACTACTACCTATGGTCTAGACACAAAGACACGCTAACATGAAGTTAGGAAAAAAAACATAAATATATTAACTAATCAAATCATACAATTGGTAATTTGTGATCACATGGGAGTTTTCTCCTTTGTTGAAGCAACTCATGGGTAAATAAGAATATATAATTGTTTACTTTTGTCTTACTTTGATTCGAAAGCGTTTCACACATCAACGATATTTTTTTTAGTTCTCTTATTAATTAAAGGGGATTAATGTAAAACACTACTCTGATAATTATTAATTACTTCACTTTGGCTGACAATAATTGACTTCACTATTAATTTTTCTCACGATAATAATTACATGGCTTGAGTTATGTCCAAGAGTTTCTTATAAGGTAACCTTGTTTTTTAGCTCAAAATGATTGTTATTAATTTTGTTGGAACTTACTATTTATAAGAATTCTACAGTTGAAATACAAGAAAAATAAATAGAGAAAAACAATTCATTTAAGAAGTTTCTTAAATAAATGTTACTTTATTTTAGGACAGGTGAAGGCAAGTTCTTGTGGTGTCTTTATCAGTAAAGATGTCACGGTTTGTTAAGAAGAAGAAAAATCCAAAGTTGTTGTGATGTCCCTATAAGCAAACACATCCCTACTTGAATTTTACTGCTCAATCAGTTGATTGTCACATATTTTGTTTTTGATATTGTAAAACTTAATGGTCCTTCTTTAGATTTTTCGAACTAAAATCTTACGTGAAAAAAGTTTTCAATCTAATTTACATATTTACAATGTATTTTGTCCAATTTCATCTAAATTATTTGTTATTATAACATCGTGAGTGGTCTTTATATGATAATGAATCATTTTTATTTTGATTCTTATAGCACACAAGGATTCAATTTAATATGATGATGTGTATGTCGGTTAAATTGTTTTTTATTTTTTTTATTGATAAATATTAGTTTATGTTAATAGAAGGGATTGAACTCACAATTTTTTCTCTCTTCCATTCTCATTCATCATCCAATCCACCTTATATTTTCTAAATTAGTTTTTGGAATATTAATTAATTTATAAATGAGTACCACATGGTATTGAACCAATTCGAGTTTTTTTTTGTTTTCATTTCTATCACTTTAACTACTTAATTTAATTCAAGTATTCTTTTACCAGCATCAACACACTTTTTAGAGAGAGAGATAGCTAGATAGATAGATAGATAAGTTGTCATTGCTACTTTGTCAAGAGAATGGTTAACCATACCATTCAGTTATACCATTTCATAGCGTACCAATATGATATATGGCATGATAGTTTAGTTTGTTGAATATAGTGAATGAATTTGTTATAAATAGTCTTACAATTGTCTTTGATTTTCATGGATAAAAAAATTATTTTTGTTAAGCATTTAGTCAAAAGTTTGATATTGAATTTATGTGTATATAAAAATATTTATTAAGAAAAGATAACTTTTTAATCAAATATTAGCATCTCAAGATATATTAGTCTGTAAATTTTGGTCGACAAATCTAAATTAAAAAAAAAATCTTCATACAATATTTAAGAAACCCAACCTATTTTTTTTAATCAGCGAAATAAACTTTTATAATAAAAGGCACCAATGGTAGCAAAACATAAGGATACAAATTTAAAATCCCAACCATGGCATGTAGCTATTTAGTGCAAAAGCCTATTTAAAAAGCAATACTTTGCAGTTTTTAAATACAGAGTTGCCTATCTCCCCCAACCTAATTGTTACTCAATATCTAAACACATTGCTTATAACAAATTATTAAAATAATTTTACGTAGTTAAGATAACATGTCAACACAATATTCATGAAATATTTGCTAGTTTTCAATGTTTATATATATATATATATATATATATATACACACACAAAATTTAAAACTAACAATAGTTAAACACCTATATATATTTTTTATCACAAACAAAACTCTTCTATTAATTGCATTATTTTTTCCTGACTAATATTAATTATAATTTACTTATATTTATGCAGTAAACCTACGTACTAATTATTATATAATAATCCATTGGACAGTGATCCTATCTTCTTCCCGACATCCTTTATAACACTGTTTACTTTCCAAAATGGTAAAGCATGAGGGATATGAGACAATAATAGTTGCCCCTAATTGTGTCTTTCTTTACAAAAGTTCTTGGCAAACGCTAGCGGTGGACCAGGCAAACAACTTACACAACGAAATAGAAGACATTTATGCATGGTCATTGGTCAAGACGTTTCCTCGTATAAATAAATACAAAGTGAAACCCTAAAAGTTAGGGTTGGATTTCATTTCTCAAGCAACGTGAATATTTAAATTTGTAGTATAAAGGGATGAAATAATTATTTCATCCCCAATAGCGACTAAAAGATTTTTTTTTTCCTTTGAGTCATCATGACCGACTTAAAGGATAAAATAATAAAATTTAAATTTTATGTCAAAAAAATATTTATAATTATTTTCTATTAAACAAAAGATCTTATATTTTGACAAAAAGACATATGTTAATAAAAAAAGTTAAATATAATTCATTTGAAATATTTTTAGAAAAATTTACTTAAAAATTTCACTCACCGTTGCACTAATCCTACTTTGAACTTTGTCCCCGTGGATATGTATAGACATTCCATGTGGATTTTGTGTTTTGTATTTGTCCACCCACATGTTGCTTTCTCCTCACCGATCATATGCATCATTCCATCTATACCAATTTTTTGGATTTGAACTTTCATTAAATGAGCAACAATATTTCTTTTTGGTGCTATGAGCAACAATATTAATACATATAAGCTAAAATTTCTTGAGTAAATTTGTTAATTAGTTTATGGTGTAAAAATTAATAGAGGGAAAAGAAAAGGAACCTCTCTTCAAAAGGAATCTTTTTATCAATCTGTGATGTGACAGAAACAAATGTAGTTTTGCTGTCAAACAAACCCTAGAAATGTCTCCCGACCCGATCAAACCAATGTCACAAGGGATGGAGTTAAAAAAAATTTGACACATCTATTAATTGTGTGCGCGTACAACCTATGACAAGTCAGCATCCAAACCCTACCTGACTTTTTTGCAACTATACATAATAAAGCAACATTTTCACGCGCGTCAAACTTTACCCCTCACATGGTGAAACCAGTTAGAGGCTGGTGAAAGCAGTAGTATTTCTGATTTTGTGTTTAGAAGAAAGTCATAAAAGGTTCCCAATTTCACTCCATCATCACATACATGAGGCTTTCAATATCGATCTACAAGACTATAACCTTGCACCATATATATAACCTACCAATTGTATGTGACTTTCCTCCAATTTGAAGGTGGTCACGTAACATATTCCTAGAGTCTTCCCTTCCATTTCATATGACACCCTTTTATGAGACGTCACATCTTAAAGGCTGAATCATCATTACTACTTTATAAGTTTATGCCTTAGTCATCCTTGCATGTTATTGTTTGGTACTTGGTAGCTCCTAGCTCTTTCTTTGGTGGGAAAAAGATGCAGGCTTGATATATACTATAGCTTCAGTGATTTCCAAAGTCATGTTTAATTTAGTCAATGTGTGCTTTTTTGACTTGGACATATAGAATCTACATGTATGCCTTAAAACACACTAGCATCTATGGCAGTGGCTTGGGGGTTATATAGCTAATTAAATAAATGAAAAATAGGTTAATTTGGTATTTAGGGTCGTAGGGACTAGGAAACAATAATATTTACCATTGAAAGCAAGCATACACTCCATCCGGATTCAGAATATATGATGTTTAATGTTTTTGTATAAATATTAAGAAATTCAATTAATTTGTTAAATTTTAAACAAAACATTACATATTTCATTTTACGTCTTAAGGATCTAATTGGCGGAATACATGGTTTGTCGGGTATTCTTTGCATCCAATTACGTCTATTAATTTGCTCAAGATGGAAGTAGGTGGTGTGACAATGATGAAACAACTTTCCTCAGCATCAGAAAGTAGCTGTAATTATTATTGGATTGTTAATATTTCATTTTAATTAGGGCATGTGTGTTCGAGGTTTTTCTTCTTCTTTAAATAGTATTTTTCATTATTGCAATTTTCTGGAATTTAGTTTTTTTTTTTTTTACAAATTTGATCATTTGCTATTTGAATGATGCAATTTTAATTGGTTTATTTGTAAACTTGATATTTAATACTTACAGCAATATTACAGTAATAGATTAATTATTTTTTTGTTTAATCCTCTTATTCATCGTAGAAAAAAGACTCAAATTAATTCGGAATTTGACTAGAAAATAAATGAGACCTAGTTAAAAATTATTTCTACAAAAAAGTGAATTCAAGTAATAATCAAGTGATTTAATCTTAACTTCAACATATTAATCATTTATGTCAATCAGTTTCTTATATGCCAATAACTCAACATTTCTGTTAAAGATTAATAGATTTAAATAATTTGCAGAGTTATAGATTTAAACATTGTTGTTGTCATTTAAAAAAGATTCCAAGAAATATTTGATGTTAAATTATGGAATAGAACAAAATTATATAATTGAAAAATAATGGAAAATCAAATTCACAAAAGAAATGAGAAGATCAAATTCGGAAAAAGAATGGCCATAATAGAGAAAATACAATTATTTTGTTTTTCAGAAACTCTTTAAATAGAAGACTATTTGGGTAGTACGTAGGGGGTCGTTATGAATTATGATACGAAAATGACGTGACAGATTGCAAGAAATATGGCTAAAAAAAGAAGAAAAACAAAAACTCTGGGATGTGTCTCCGTCTCCGGCTGCTTGAACTATATGATTGTGCTAAAAAAAACATGGTCGGCACAGTTGCAGTTTGATTCTGACAAATTTTGTAAATATATCTGTATCTAGAGGGGAAAAGAATAAATGAGTACTTGCATGTAATAACATTTGCATTATTTTTGGTGCAGTTTTTTGTTTGGTTGTTTTCACATGAGCTTTTATTACACTTCTTTCTATAGTGCGTGTTGTCACACCAAACTACATATTGTTTTTATTTGCAGTTCAAATGTATTTTTACTTAAAAACTAATTCAAACTGAATCGTGAACATTCTTAATTCCTATTCCTCTTCATAAAATGAGTCCCAAAATTCTACGCATAGGAAGGAACCCATGCCCTGTGTGATATGGAGCCCGCTTAGGCATGACCCCTTACCATTAATTGCCCTGCCCCTTTTATCTTTGATGAAGAAGAAATATTGAAATAGAAATTTCCGTTGAATTGTAACACTTGAGACATGGGATATACGTCCCAACAGTGCACTTGCCACAGTCAAAAAATCTACCACTTGCTTTTCTCCTCTTCAGTTCCTTGATCCTCTTGAACTCCTCTTGCCCTTGTTATATTTCTTTTCATATATATGCTACCTATGAAAAATCTTACTTTACATATGAAATATTAAATAGCCACCTGCTATGTCTTCGGGTTAGGCTCGATTCCTCTAAATTGAGAAATAATATTTTAAATAATAAAGTGATTTATAATCATTAATAAAAAAACTAATAATTAAAATTATGATAATAATCTAGTACATACATAAACTCCGAAGTTGGTTATAATATTAATGGTTGATATAATTAGTATACTTTATTCTCTAAGCATTTCCCTCAATTTAAAGGTGTCAAATTTACCAATAACACCCCCTAAAAAGGAGAAAAATACTATATTTCAAAACATATTATCAAAAAGAAATATCATATTTCAAATACTATATGAGAAGAATGACGATAGCAATTTCTTAATTTGCAACGACAAAAATTGAGCATAAAAATAATTATAAGGTATACAACTTGAATAAAATAATTATTTTGTTGCTTGATGCATGGAAATTTTGTTTTTAATGCTTCCATAATTCTTTTTCTTTTTGTCATGACACAAAAGAGTAGAATGCAAACAAAAGCCAAAATGCCCAGCACCCGGAAAGTATTTCTTAGTTGGGTTTTCAATGGGCCAGGCCATGTTTCATAAATTTTGTTGGGGTATAAGGCCTATTAATCAGGTTGGGCTGTGGAAAGTAGGCTCATTGAATCGAATTAACCTTGTAAATTGAATGCTTTCTATCATTATATCAATTGACAACAAATTGTCATTTTTAAGTCAAGTTAAAACTCAAATAGCTTACAAAAAAGAGGGTTAAAACTACAGAACATTATGCATTAATAGGTATAGTTTCTCTTTTTCTTTCCAAACCACAAGAATTTTCCACTTGAAACAATCATATCCAAGCCATGCGTGTTTTATGAATAACAAAATTCTCCCTTCAAATATTTAACATAATTTATACTCATGACTCAAATCCAATATTTTTGGTTAGACTGAAATAAGCCCGTACCAATTGATTCACGTGCTTGGTGAAATAAGCCTATACCAATTGATTCACGTGCTTGGTGGTTTGATTAACTTTGACTACTAAGGATTTATTTAAACTATTAAAATTTTAAAATAATTGAATAATTAAAACAATGTTATTATATACTTTCGGGCGAAAAATGTTATTATATACAAATCATTGTATAATTTTACTTTATCATCGTGGCAAAATATATGGTGCAAAATCTAACAGGCGAAATTTTGAAGATTAGCTAATCAAATAACTAAAATGATTCGTGCCAAGAACTAGTCTATAATACGAAAAAAAATCGTTATATTATACTATATGATTAGAGAGATTAATAATAAGAACAAATGATTTAGAATGATATAGAAAACTAGGGAAGTTATTCTTTAGCAAGATTGAGAACTTAAAGGGCCGGGGCTCAGTAGTATAGTTCATAGGATATGCCTTTGAGCTAGAAAGAACACTAATTGTTGTGGGGAGAAAGTAGTGTAAAGGACTAAAAGCAGAAGGAACCGCTCTATATTATTTGCCTGCAACCGAAACAAAATTGACTTCAATTTTCTTTTTCATTTTATCGTAATTAAAAATGTTAGAAAGTTGAATGCACGTGAAGACATAAATATACTCTCTTAACTTGACGGGGAAGCTAGATTGGAATAATGCATATATTGGTAAGTAGGGCTATATGCTTGCAATGGTACAGCTGAAAATTTACTTGCGTGACCACAATTTTGAAGTCAACTCGATTAAATTGATTCTCTATTTCTTTTTTGTTTTATTTAAGGAGTTTCTTTTACCTCATAATAAAGGAATAAAGGGGGTGAAGTCAACTATGAAATTGAGACGATCATGAAGAACTCAAAATCTTGTGTTTTGTTTTTTTCTACCCGAATTGTAAAGCTATAACCCAATTTGATCACTTGACTGATTACTTCCCAGTTGTTTGGTAATCCACCAATCCTTTTGTCTCTAATATGGATATATATGGATTTCCAGAACATTGTAGCATAGTTAAAAAAAAAAAAAAATAGAATACTAAGAGCTCATAAAGCTAAAGGAAAATAAAGCTCAAGATCTCAGTCACCGTTTGACTGTGAACTTATTTAAGGATATTAACATTGTCTTGCAAAGGACAGGGTATGAATTAAAGAACATATATGACACACACTTTATCATCATTTCACAATTAAACTGAATTTTATAGTTATCTATAAATAAAAAGTTTGTTGGAGCTTGTTACTTTATAATTTTGGTAGATTCCATTTAATTATATTACACATAAAGAATGAAGCCTTTCTACTTGCTGGAAAAAAATGTCAAAGGTGAATATTTGTTTTTTTACGATGAAGTAGAAGCGTTAGAGTTTTTTTTTTTTTTTTTTTTTTTTTTCTATCGGTAAATGACAGTTGTTAATTATTAGTTATTTTTTAGTGGGAGAAATCAAACTAAGGATTTTTTCTTTCTTTCGTTATTCTTTTATCATCAACTCAATTTTATAATTCAAGTGAGAACTTAGGAATGAAATGGAATGTCAGAACGCACAGAATATCAATGTAAGTTGGTTTCTCAACATCCAAACTGTGGTAGTACCTGCAGACGATTCTTCCATTTCCACCCCTGCCACGATATGTATGCGCAGCTTGGTTCCTCCTAGCTAGTTTTTGACTTTTTGGAACATATTCTTCTATCTCTATCTCTGGCTTTCGCCATAGTTCATTGGATAAAAGGTTGGTGTGCAAGGAAAAGTCATGGATGAGACTAATGTAGCATTATGCCACCGAATTAATGTACATAGATATGTTTGTGTCACATTATGACTACCATTTGAAGTGTGAGGTGTCGTGTATAAATAGGGGGTTTGTCATTGGGTGTTAACATAACATATTGATAAATCAGAAGTCATCAAATTGAGAGAAAGGGTCTTGCATGTAGACAAGAGTCATGTCTGGTAGCCAAGGATGACTTGCCTAGTATTCCATTCCATGGGACTTTATTTAATTAATTTGTCTCATATGAAGACCCTTGTTTGGTTAATTGGCAAGCTTCCTCGGCTATTTGCATGCCTATTGTCTTACTTGTTAGACCTTCTTTACTCTTACAATACGCATGTTAAATTGTTTATCATTTAAGGAAAATTTAAACCACTGCTAGCAGGTGAATGTACTGTGTTTGCGATCACATACATATATACACTCTGTATGATATGTGGCAATTCCAGGTAGTTCCTTGAGTTTTGAGTGGTATTCTTTGAGTAAATCATTCTTAACATTTTGCTTTTAGGATCCAGAAAAAAGTCATTTATTTATACATAGACAATCATGTATGTATTCTTTATTTATCTATATCTTTCTTTTTGTATATAAATAGTATTATATTTTACATTTCTCTCTTTATGCCTTTCTCTCTAAGTGATAAATAGTATGGAATGTCCATACATCATTTTTCTTATCTATATTACTAATCAAAATCCATCATTTCTTTTTTAGATGTATTAACAACACCTTTCATTTTTCTATAATACTTATTTTTAATATTTTTTATATTATTGATTGAAATTCATGAAGGTCTCACCATATCGAAAATAGACTACCAAATAGGAAACTAACCCCACATTTTTTTAAGGCAAGCCCCACATTTTGTAAGTTGTATGGTTCTTGTTTTTGTTTTTTTTCCCTCTAAACCTATTTTTGCGGTGTTTGAGCTTCTTAAATGGAGACGATTTGTGTCAATTGCAAAGTAACATAAAAATGTATAAAATTTAAAAAGTGACATTTGGTATACAAAAAATATAAACTAATTTTTTTATTAATCAATGTTAATTTGTTAATTTTTATTAGTGAAAAAATTTAAATCCACAAACTCTTCCCTTCTGTTCTCCTTTCACCTCCAAGCTAATGAAAATATAAGCTAATGAAATGATGTGTGGAGAAAAATAGAGACAATAGTATTATGGCTTGGTGACATTATATATTCGAATGGCATTATGTCCTGGTCATCTTGAGGGAAATTTAATATCACCACCAGCTGCAAAACAAATTTTATCTGCCATTAAAAGTTGATGTAATTAACTTTTTTTTTTTATGGAAACAAGGCTGTATTATAACTTATTATTTAAACGTCACAATGATGGTACTGGTAGTCTGGTATTTTTTTTTTCTTATCTATTTTTCTGGCATTAAGTTCATCTTCAACCACAGGCTTGTTCATTGGATGACATGAAGTGGAACCATTTATACTTTATGTACGGTCTCAAAGGTGAATAACACATCTGAATGAGTGTATAAATATTCATAGCATACGAGATTGAAAGTTAAATTTATTACTCGTATCAGTATGAATTCATCCACGGATTTCTTACCTATTACTATTCCATTCCCACTGCAAATTAAGGCCATACAGATGATAATTGGTTATAAATGTACTGCTATAGTAGCTAGCCTTTATTATAATCAAGCAATATTTCACACAAGATGGATGACCAGATAACAAATCTGTTTTAATCTTGTCGTTTAGAATTTGGAATGGAATGGTCAAGTGAATTGAATTGCACTCCTCAACTTGAACTGTACTTCTGATCCTTGTCTCCAAGTTGGTTACAATAGTTGTAATCTAGTGATTAGAAAACTTGTTTCATTTGATGGCTTGAACCACTGATCTGAACAACAGCAAGAACATATCATGACAATATTGATTTCAACAGTGACGCCAGCATACACACAATCAAACATGCGGTCCGTACGTACCTCTGCTTGCTAAAAGGTGTACATAAATTAATAATTCACGGTGAAAATTGATAGTGGTAATTTGATACACGACTCATACTACTACTACCTCACAATCACTACCACATAATTTCTATCTCTTTATAAGACGTTTGCTCTCCATGGATGCAATGCAATCATCAAACACAATCTTCAATTCCTTACCTCTATTAATAAGTTAATCTCCTAGCAAGAGCAACAGTCAAAATACTTTGCTCCCATCAGCAGGAGTCCCACACATCTTCGCAGAAGTGTCATACCGTATGTTTTGTCTAGGCTAGGCTTTTTATTCTTAAATATAATCAAGTACAAGACACGCTATTCTTTTAGCAAATATTCATTCTCTCAATGGAGCTTCCTTCTACTTTCATTCATCTTTATCAAATTGATCCACCTTGTTAAAATAATTAATTTCAAATATGTTAATCCAGAGATAGATATAGCAGAAAACACAGTAGAAATGCACTCAAATTTCAAGGAGCATCAACCAATAGTAAGATACTCACTCATGCTCCACTAAGCACAACTAAATTTGCCACTTTTAGATGGTGCCTCCATCACTAGATAATACAAGACAAATAATTCTGCTGCAGCATTACATGCTTTATATTGTTTCTGCCTAACAGCAATACTAACCACCATCAAAGTCACACTCCTGCTATGTAAAAAAGTAATAGCAAGTGTGTTCTCATAAACATAGCACATCCACCCAAGAAAAGAGAAGCTTTAGAGGCAACAACAAAAACACTAACTAATAGCTCAGCCAATTCTAACAATCCTGACTAAAATATGAAACATTGTTGAACAGTCAGACACTAAATTCCAAACACGAAAAGAATTACATCATAGCGCAAACTTGAATCCATCCTGCTGCTAGGTGTTGAACGTGGCTAGAGAAACAGATGTTTCCAATAGAATTAATTGCAAGCAACAATGAAATTCAGAATAAATCAACATCATAAAATACCATGATAATCAGATAAAACCAAACCCATTGGCGATCATATCAACAAAATAGATGTGCTAAAAATTGTAATAATTAATTTACCTCAATAATAGCACATTGGCATCCAAATGAAATGCTAAATTTTGGGGGGAAATATTAATTCTCTGGGCATTGTAACTCATCAAAAAACACTACATTCTAGTACACACATAACTAAGACATTTCCATCGACAACATTTACAAAAGCTGTGTAATGTAGACTAAACCAATTAACAATTGTTACTTTATGACCATATCACTAAATGTAAAAAAGCAACACATGTATTGAGGCATACAAAATGCTGCTTGTTTTAGCCTAGACGAATTTTGTAAACAAGGTCTACACAAGAATTTTGCAAGAAGACCAGAAAAAATTATAGTTGTCATTCCAATAGACAGAGTGAGGAAATTAAACAGCATATCCCTTTTCTTTTGAGGAAAAAACTTTCCAAATAAGTTATACCATACCATGTGTATTTTTCCTTGGCATCGCCCTTCCAAGTCATCAGAGAAATACAACAACTAGAATTGCTTCAGGAAAAATAAACAATTCAATGAATAGCTCCAACAAAATTCGCAGAGTTATATATACTTGCACTGGATTTCAAGAAGGATGTTTGTTTCTCAAATAATAACATGTGAGGTCCTAACGTTTCCAACCCTAAACAAAAAAAGAGTCATGGAAGAACATACTAAAACTCAGTTCAGTTCAGTTCAGCTCAGACACACGCATCTGAATAATTCGCTAAAGCTGAGAATCTACATCCGGCCTCTGGCAGCATCACCAAACACAAGCTCAGCTCGCTCAGCTCAGGAGAAGCCCTTTCCAAGCTTCTGAATGGCATTGTACATTTTTCTCCTTGACCCAACAGCACTAATCCCCATATCCTTGAGATCCTCTAGAGTCAACATGGGCAAAACCTCATCATCCACCTCATGCACTTCAAACACAGGCGCATAGCGACCTAACCCCAATCCATTAAGCCAAACCCTAACCCCATCTTCAACACCCCTAACCCTCCCACCACCATTCTCATTGTTCCTATCCCCACACTTCCAATCCCTAACATCAGTATCAGACGGTGCAGATAGCTCAACCCCATCATGCTGCTGTTCCCTTTCCCTACCCTTAAAAACCCTCCTATGCCCATCAAGCCCCAAATTCTCCATACTATGAATAGGGCTTTGCTCCTTCAAAGGGCTCTCCGAATTCTCTACCTCAAATTCCCGATACCCTTCATCGTCATCCCCATCTTCGTCCCCGTTATTATACTTCTCCCCCTCTCCCTCTCCCTCGCCGCCACCGTTGTCGCCACCGCCGTCGTCGATTCGCGAAACCCAATTCGATCTGACCCTCTTGGTGGCGACGGAGCCTCTCTTCTTGGACTCCTTGACCTTCCAGCTGCCAATTGCGACGGTGTCGATGTTCCCCGGTTCTCGGTCGTTGGAAGGTTCAAGGGTTTCGTTAAACTCGCTCAGGTTCGTCAAAGGACGAGTCTTGGAGGGTTTACCTGGGTCCTTGTCCTTGCTGCGGTGGTGGTGGTTGTGGTGGTGACTGTCGAAGGCGAGTTTCCACGGCTTCGCGTTGCGACGGGCGTGGGAATCGTAGGGCTGGTCGCCGCCGATGTCGCCCAATCGGACGCTCGGCCGGCGCTGCCGCTTCGATCCAATGGAAGGCTCCGAGGAGTGAAGAATTAGGGTTCCAGCGCCACCGTTTATTTGGCCATCCGGCGGCTGAATCTCTGCCATTGCGGGTAATTAAGTCTCTGCAAAATGCAGAATTAGGGATAGGGTTTCGAATTGGGAAATTAGGGATAGAGGAAATAGAAGAATGTAGAGTGAGTGAGTGAAGAAGAGTAAGGTGTGTGTGATTGTGCGTGTTAAGCGCGCGCCTTGAAGGTGTAGTGTGTATAATTGTAACACCTTTTTCATGTGTAGTGTAACTCTGTAACTCTTAACTAATATATGCTGATGATGCACACCACATTGTCGACAGAACCACCACGTTTTCGACCGATCCTGTTAGTGGTACGTGCATTTATTCTTTATTTAAATTAGGAAACAAATTGTGGGGAAAAAATTAAAAGAGGATCATCAATAAACGTAGTAACATACTCATTTCAAAATATGAGTGTCAATTAATTTAAGTGCCATGAATAGTTTTTCAAAAATTAAAGACATGTTTAGGGTTTGATTAACAAGGACATGTTTAGAGTGATTGTATGTTTTCAATTTTGTTAAAATAAATTGTGTTTTTTGATAGAATAAAGTTTAATTTATTTTTAAAATACTTTTAATTCAAGTTTTTTTTTTCATTGGACCTGAAATCATAAATTTGATTATTTGAATGTGTTTTGTTGAGTAAGGAATTCTGAGTTGTGTAACTCCATGTATGGTTTGAAGTTATTCATTAATCTCAAATTAGAAGTTGTTAAATTAAGAAAAAGATAGTTGATAAACAATGATGGATTTTCATGTTTAAATATATTTACTATTGAAGATAAATCGATATATCTATGTTTAAGACTAATTTTATTGTTTTGTAGAGCACACAAGTCCTTCTAAAGTTTGTCTAATAATTTATCATTGAGCTCCAGAATAGAAATTAAATAAGAATGAACTCATAAAGAAAATAATTGCAAATTTAAAAAATAATAAATAAGGTATAATTTTACATTAATTACTTAAAATTTTCTGTATTTTGTTACTTATTTTATTAACACAAATTCTACTATTGTTGTTGTTTTATAGTAGATTGAAAATTGGATTGTTCTTAAAATATTTAAGAGATTATTAACAAATTATGAGTGATAAAATGAATTAAACTAATAAATCATTGACCCATATATAAATCAATGACACATAATAAAAATAGTTCATTTTATACCGGGTCATTGTGACCCATTTTTTCCTTTTATATGTATTTTACATGTAAAATAAAATAAAATTCCTAATACAAATAGGCTTGGTAGGTTTTTAGTCTATAATTTTTTTGGCTCATTTGACCTGATAGGCCGATTCAAATTGACTCTATTTTTTTTTGTTGCAAATTAAAGAATTCAGAGAATAATGCTGTGAGAAATAAAAAACAATATTGACTAAAACCAGTGTTACTAAAGAATTTTTATTTTAAAACTGCATATTAAAACATGAGAGCTAAAATTTTGTGTCTACTAAATACCTTTTCATCAAACCAATGAACACCACTACATAATGCTTCCTAAGGGTTGCCACCTAATGTGCTATTTTTTTTTCCCAAATCAACAAAATGATAAAAACAAACCTTAATATATTTCCCCCTCCTTGAAATTCTAAACCACCATGCTCAATCTTATAGAAAAGCCCAAATATAGTCACTCCCAAAAACAAGATTGGATTCATATACCATTCTTGTTTGGGGTTAACTTCCTACACCCAGCAACTTTCTAATACACCCAGCACTAATATGTGAAATACCAGAAATGTCCTTTGTTAAAATAATAAAACAGAAGCGTTTTTATTTTTCTCATACACCAGTCACCTGCGCCTCTTCTCCTTCTTCTTGGTTTTGAATTCTCGTGGTCTCTGAAAGGTCGTTTATTGGTTCTCCGGTGCATTCAACGGTGTGCGGTTGTTCTCTGTGGCTGTGGACGGAGCTGGTGGTGGTCGGCAAAGCTGTTGTGGTTTCCGGCGCGACGAGGTAAGTCGTTTGGTTTTTGGATGAGTACGGATTTCGAATCCGTAAGCTTCAGTATACGGATTACGAATCCGTATTAAGGAAGTTGAAATCCGTAAGCCTTACGGATTGGCAA
>PYAF01004987.1:683626-703578 GCA_007407185.1 Glycine tomentella | reverse complement strand
ACCAAACCAACCACGCAAGAGGCACCAACACGCAGCCAACAACCAACAGTGAAGACGCGAAGAAGCAGAAGGCGCATGGAAGAAGAAAATGAAGAAAAAACCTGCTGGGTGTATGTTAAAAAGCAACAAGGGTAGTATTGCCATTTTTTAAAAATTGCTGGGTGTATTAGAAAGTTGCTGGGTGTAGGAAGTTAACCCCTTCTTGTTTTTGTTTAGCCCATTATCATAGCATTACGAAATAAATTGGTAAATTTGTATTATGACAAGTTCATTAAATTTAAATTCATACACGTGAACTTTCATCTCTTAACCAATCACTTTGAAAATTTACATCAAAGTTAATATATAAATTAGTGAACCAAAACTATTATAAATAATATGAGACTTTGTATTTGTAATACCCATCAAAACTACAACAAATTCATCCATCTTACATTAAAGTACTGACAAGAAAAAATTGACAATCCTTAGCTTCCTCTCTTGATCTATCAATGGCAAATACTGTAAAAGAAAAAAAAAAATCTACAATTACATATTAGACACTGTTCCTCCGCCACTTTTTCCTCCCTTTTCTTTTTTTCTTTCTCTTCCTTGACTTTCTCTTTGATTAGGCATGACATGTTTTAATTTTCTAGAAGGAAGCAATTGGAAGGAGGATGTACATTGAGCAACTAGAGGGGGGAGATGAAATGAGGAAAAATAGATTTAGGATTTTTTTTTTTCTATTTTGCTGACCTTGCAAAAAAAAATGCCATGTGACACAATGTTAGTGTAGGTAGTCATGCTTAATCAACATTCTGTTAGTAAGTGGCTAATGAAAAAAAGCTTTATAAATCAAAGAAATAATTTTTTGTTAGTGTAAAAAAATATACCCCCCAAATTAAGGATAAGAAACATAGTTTATTTATTTTTCAATCACCATCCCTACAGAAGCAAGTTATCTTAACAAAAAGAAAAAGGAAATTATTAATTAATTAGTGATGAAAAAGAAACATGAGATGGGGTGGTAAAAGGTGAAGAAGAGTAAAACGCAACGCAACGCTCGCAGAGCAGTGTCAAACGAACGACGGTGTCGTTGCAACCTTGCAGGTATCTTCTTATTCTCCTTCACATTTCTCTCTCTTCTTTCCCTTCGTTCCATTCTAGCTGTAAGTTTTCTCTCTCATTCCACATTTTACTCTCCCTCTCCCTCTCTCTCCCTCTCCCTCTCCCACTCCCTCCGTACTAATTACCATTTTCAATTTCTGAAGCTTTCTAGGTAAGGCAATGTCCCTATCCTTTTACTACAACTTTCCACTCTTTTCAATGCCACTTCTTTTGTATTCTCAAATTCACTATGGGATTCGTTGCACACTGCAATTCCGTCATTCTCACTTAATTTAGCCGCACCCCCCTTTTGATTTTCTTTTCGTCTTTGCATTGCATGTTTGCTTTTAGCTTCTGTGTAGAAGTTCTTGAATTGGGAGATTGAAAAAAAAAAAGCATTTTGTTTTAATTTTTTGTCATGTGTTCGAGGATTGAGTGTTGTGAACAGTACTGGTCAAATGGGAGAAGGTTTTAGAGATTGACTTCAGGTTTTAGCACAATGATGTGATCACAAGTGTGTTCGGTCACATTCATGTGAAAAGGAAACAAAAAAAAAGGTTACATAGTGTGCTTTTCTTATTTACCTTTGGGGAAAGTGTATAGTGGTGAATGCCATTAATTTGTTTCTGTTGTTTAGTATTTAAATGCTAAACATGCTGTCTGTGATCTGAGCAATGAGTTATAAATTATATCTGTCGTTTTGGACCTTCGGTTCTTCCTTTAACTGGGAGTGTTGCATTTGTACTTAGCTGTAGTAATGTGGAATTATGGATCGAATATTGTGTTTGGTGGTTTCTTCTGCTTTTAGGCTTTATTGATCGTTTCTTTGTCTCTCTCTCTCTCTCTCTCTCTGCCTTTTTGGGAACTGTCCAAGGCTCTCTTGCTCTTGAATTGAAGTTTTTTTTTATTATTATTATAAAAACTTATTCTTTGCCATATTACTATCTCGGGATCTGCCAGTAGTTGATAGTCCAGATCTATGTAGTATTTGCTCTCTGTAACTATCCATAATTATGATAAATTAAAATAGTCAATTAGCTAAGGTTTAATTTTTTTCGTCACTGTCTGCTTCCTTTCAATACAGTACGATTCATGTTAAGGAAATATTATTGGGAGGGATTTGTTAGTGACATTGAAACATCTTTTGCTTGGTATTTGAGGGATTGATGTTTAATGATGTTCTTGCTCTCTGTTAAATATTTATGTCCTGATATTTATCCATAGACAGTTGGAGATCATATCTTTTTGGTTGAAGATTAAAATAATAGTCATGTTTTTTGTATAATTATAGCTCATGAAAATTCTATAGAACAACTGTAAGACTGACAATGTTATATGGAGCGGAATGCTGGTCAGCACATAGGCAACATAAGCATAAAATAAGGGTAGCAGAAATGAGGATGTTAAGGTGGATTTGTAGTTATACAAAGATAGATAAGATAAGAAATAAGGATATTCGACGAAAGGTAGCAGTGGTACCGGTGTGTGAAAAGATGAGAGAGTATAGATTGAGGTGGTTTGGACACGTTATGAGACAACCATTTGATGCTCCTGTAAGAACAAGAGTTTGTTACCAAGAGCTCGACACAAAGAGAGGTAGATCTCGACTAAAATTTAGGAAAAGGTAGTTAAACAAGACCTAATGGAGTGAGATATAGATTAGCGGATGATATGTCTTAGGATGGAGTGGAGAAAAACTATAAGTTTGGTAGAGGGTTAAACCCATTAGTATTTTTATGTTCCAGTTGTTCACTTTTTTTTAGTTTTTTTCCTCTTCATTTTTTCCCTCCTCCTTTCACCCCTCTTTTATTTTAGCTTTTTTTTCATCTATTGTGTCTTATTTTCACTTTTTCTTTCCCTCTTCCTTTCTCTTTCTTTGTCTTATTTTCGATCTATCATTGGGTTCATCTACCACCGACCGCAATTAACTTAGGTTAAAGGTGATGTTGATGTATAGCCCATGTAACATGCTTTTGAGATGCCTATGATATCAATTGTTAACTTGTATATTCTGTGAGAAATAGGGGACATATGATGAGAAGTTAATAACTATGTGCTTTGGATATGATTACTTAAGTTTGGTGGACAAGATCATTCATTAGCTTTATTACCATTGCATCTTGATGTACGGATTGCCATTTTATAGCCTGTTTGTTTCTGGCATTTGCAGTGAGAAAATGGCCATTTTCCCATTGCTTGTGAAACAATTAGGTCTTTGCTTATTTGCTTTTGCCTTTCTTTTCCCATGTGCAACTTATAAGTTGCATATGTTCTTGATTGTACTGTATATTATAGGGGAAATTTACTTCACTCCGGGTAGCTATACTGAGAGCAGTAATACCTGCTTGGTGGTTATAAGTCTTTCTTTCCTCATTCTGCAACTTGAGGTTATGTGTAAAGTTTTAAAAATGATATTGTAATGGATGTTATTGTAATTGTTATCAGTAACTTTCTCATTGGTAGTTTTTGTTTATATTATAATGTTTTTAAGTGCATAACTGATAACACACACAAATGTAGTGGAGTTTTAAAGTCTGACAGTTTTAGATTTTTGGGCATGGCCTGTTTCCTTATGCTAGAGTAGAGTAGAGGATAGTGTTCAGGAGGTATGGATTTGACAAAATTATTTCTGTTCAAGCCTAAGTGGTCCTTTTTTAAATATCAAACATTCAAATAAAGAGTTTTTAAATTTCACCTACTAGTAACAGAAATAAAGTCTTTCACAGTCTATCTTCTTAAATTTGACCATATAAATGATATAGCTGATAAAGTGGAATTAAGAAAGATTGAACATAGTTCATTGTTGGAGCTGATAAATGCTACAACACTTAAGTTTTTGTCCAATAAATGGTGTCCTTGTGTCTGCTTCTGTTTGTAGAGCATAAGATAAAATAAAGAACTACCTACCGAGTCATAATAAAATTCCTAGATTCTTTATAAATTGTATTAGAATGATGTTTTGGAGCATTACATGCTGGATGGTTCTACACGAGTTTAGTTGTAAATTTCTCGCTCTTTTTTTTTTTTTTTTTTTTTTTTTTTTTTTTTTTTTTTTTTTTTTTTTTTTTTTGCTTATTGACCTAATGCCAAACTTCTGCTTTTCTCGTTTGTTAACAGAATTTGCCTTTCATCTAGAGATTGTTGATTAATTAAACCCGAGAATTCTTCACTCCAACTACCACATCTGTTTCAAAATTCTCTGGATGAAAAATGGATGATGGCCGCCAATACGAAAACGGCAGGCATAAGATGGAATACTACAGAGGAGCACATTCCCTGGTAAATAGAATGCACAGATTTAGTGGTCTTTCTGTTTTCTTAGCTTTGTACTACTGGTCACTTGATTCATTAATGGGATTGGATTTTGCATGTGCAGTGGAATACTGATTCCCAGAATCAAGGAAAAGAGCCCAATGCACTAGTTATGAATAAGAAGATTAGGTCCATTATGGCTGAAAGGCAGGCTGCCATTCTAGAAATTGAACTAGAGGCTGCTATATCTGAAAAGAATGAAGCCTTGGCTGCTCGAGATGCAGCCATTCGGCAGAGGGATGAAGCACTTGGTCAGAGGGATAATGCCCTTTTGGAACGAGATAATGCCCTTGCTGCCCTTCAGAGTCGGAACAATTCTGTCAACTTCCCATTTGGCAGTGGAATTCAATGTGGGTCAAAACGGATGCACCATTCTTCTAACCATCTATCTAACATGACTGAAGCTGCATACAGCACAAAGGATATGATAATAAGAGATGCCTCCCCAGTGACTGTTATACCTTCTGAAGCTGTCAATTCTCATCAAGCAAAGAGATCAAAGGAGAACAAGGTAATTAATTCTAAGGCATCAAAGCCGCCCTGCAAAGTAAAGAAAATGGGGGAGGATTTAAATAGGCAGGCTTCTTCTGAAGGGACAAAGATCAGATCTGAATGGGATAGGCAGGATGTTGGCCTGAATCTGATTGCATTTGATGAAACTATCATGCCGGTCCCAGTTTGCACATGTACAGGTGTACCACGACAGTGCTACAAATGGGGGAATGGCGGATGGCAGTCATCTTGTTGTACCACAACATTGTCCATGTATCCGCTACCACAGCTTCCGAACAAGCGCCATGCCCGCATTGGAGGACGAAAGATGAGCGGAAGTGTCTTCACAAAACTTCTCAGCAGGTTGGTGTCAGAAGGCCATGATTTATCTATACCATTGGATCTTAAGGAATACTGGGCAAGACATGGAACAAACCGCTACATCACTATCAAGTAACCTGCTGACATTCATATGTATCGAGTCATGTTCAGTTTTGAACTTCTTGCAAAGACTGGCCTTTAGTTGAAATCATGCCTTGATAAGCATGTTATGCTTGCATTTTGCAAAAACTGGTGAATTTTGTGAACCCTGATATGGCTGGACCCAACTTTTATCCTTATAAATGAGATAGCTGTAAAGTATCATTTATGTACATGTGACTTTCTAGGTGACTAGAAGTAGATCCCCTTGGGTCCCTGCATATTTTCAGCTTTGTCTGTCCACTATGAATACGTTGTGTAGGAAATTTTCTCCATCTTTTCTTGTTCTGTGATCCTTTAATCAATCATCGTTTATAAATTTCGGTGGGGAAATTTTCCAGTTTCCTTTGGGATCAAAAGTCGCCAGAGAAATTGTGTCATGAGACACGTGTTTAGTTGTTCAGGTTGGCTTCAATTTATTATTTATTTAAGCTTTAAGAAATAATTACAACAATCCTTCATGAGACACGATCACACAAACACAACGTCTTGTGTTTGTATTTGTACTAAGGGTGTCCTTAAAGAGTAATCTCTTTCTAGGAGGCATGTATGGGTCTATTTGAATATATGCTAGAAGTACTCTAGAAAGTTTCTCTATTGGTCTCCGAAGAGTGTATTCTATGCACAACTCAATATTGAACTGATTAGCACACTTAAAGAGATATTATTTACTAAATGTGCTGAACTTTGTTGGCTGGGAATTTATTTATTCACTCTCTTTGATACCATCCTGTGATTTGGACAGGTTAGACAGACTTATGTTTAGCTTTCTTTCTAATTCTGAGTTTGATTCCGTGTCATCCAAAATAACAAATAGGATGGGAAACATCCAAAATAACAAATGGGATGGGAAACACATTTATGTTTTAATATGCTTGTTGCAAATCTGTACTGATCAAACCAAAACGCCTACCAGTGTCACTTAGATAGAAATTGAATCAGAATTTTATAAAGAAAAAAATTGTCTAACTTGCATATTTTCAAGGGTATAGGCTATGCTGGTCAAGTGTGATAATTTGTATCTGGTGCACAATTTTTTTTGGCCCTTAAATTAATCTTTGGTATATTATTTTATTTTGAACTTACCTGCACACTATTATTCCTTCCCTGTTATGATACACCATCTGCATCAAATGACTCCCTATCTTATTCTTCCTTCTTCCCTCTCTGCACCTCTGGCGACCCACCCCTCAACCACCCTGCCTTCGCCGTCGACAATTCCCCTCCTTTCCTCTTCCCTCCAAACTCGACGTGCCTCTCCCACTCCAACTCCGTCTTCCAGCGTCGCCTCTTCAACAGGGCCTCCTCTCCTCCTCTCCGTTGCCCCCTCCGACTGTCGTGCCCTTACCACCACCCTCATCAGCAGTCTCGTTGTCCTCCACGTCAACAAGGCCACCATCGGAGCCTTCCTGCACGCCATCCATGATCACGTCATCCTCCTCCACGACGGTAAAGGCAGAGAAAAAAAGAAGTTGCCATCGCGCTCTACGTCGTCTTCTCCTTCCCTAACAACCGCCGTAAAGCGAGGGAGTGCAGTGCCTTTCCCATTCTGCTTTGGAGCGCCAATTTCGAGCTTGAGAGGAGTGTTGAGGTCATTAGGGTTTTGGCGAATTGCAAGGAGGGGAGGGAGAAGATGGAACAGTTTCGTGGTTGTGTGCAGATTTTGGCGCGCGTGTTGAGGAATGGAAGCTCCAAAGGAGTTCAGTATGCTCTTATGGTTCTCTATTCTCTTTGTTGTAACCCTAAAGAAACTGCTGCCGAGGCTTTAAGAAATGGGGTTTTGGAAATTTGTCAAGGCTTGGTTGAGGATGCTAATGTTACACTGAAGAGGATTTCATCGTGTTTAGTTCAGTTTCTCCGTTGGAACACCCATCGGTTAAGTTGAATTTTGATATCAGTTGAACTTTCAACACTGATCCAAGACTCATCTTTCTTCTACTTTATGTATTGAAAAGAGTAAAACTTTCAATCAATGTGTGAATCAAATGGGTTTTCAAACAACTTTAATGGGGACTGGAATTGAAATGGCGAAGGGTCAATTTTAATGTCTCTCTGGATGTGAGTCCTTTTTTTTAAATAAATCTATATTGATGGGTAGCTACTTCCTGTACAAAATGAAAGATCAATTTTTTGTTGTTATATCAGAGTCCTTCTGTATGTTGTACATTGGAAATAAAATAAAATAAAAATTGATGGTCTGGTTTTCTCTTGTCATCCTTTGGAATTTGGACTGTAATGCTTCCGTCCTGTTTGAAAATTTCTCTTAGAATCCAAGCAACTATGTAATACTAGGTTCTGTTGTGATACGAGATTTGTAGAAGAAGGGATCATTGGAGACGGTGGAGGGTTGTCGGACTGAGGGGAACTACCGACAGTGAAGGCATCATTGGAGGTGGTTAAGGGATGGGTTGCTGGAGGTGCGGAGAGGGAAGAAGGAAGAATAAGATAATGATTTGATGTAGATGGTATATCATAATAGGGGAGGGAGTTGGGAGAGGAATAATAGGGTGTGGGATGTCCAAAATAAAATAATATACGGAAGATTAATTCAAGAATTAAAAAAAAATGTGCATCATACACAAATTATCACACTGGATCATTGTAATTTGTGCCATTTTCAAGGATCTGTATCTCAATGTGGAAAGACCCTAATTCTCTTACAAATGATAAGATGATATCTTTCTTTCCTCCTCTCTTATTTATAGGCAACATGTTTTATTTTTTTCAACTAACTAATCTAATTAAATAACAAACTAACTCTAATATCTTACAAATTGACAACTAACAACTATTTAATAGTATTGCCCGTCTAAAGTTTCACCTTGTACTATAGGTGAAAGACTTGTGGCTGTTGAAATGAAGCCCTGCTAGTGTACCAATTAATTGAAGCATGGTGACCGAGCCAATCTCAGTCTACAACTCAAAATAGGTCTCACTCCTCTTGGGGCAAATACAAACATATAAATGCACCATGCTTCTAAGCAACCCACCATTTGAGAGCTTCTCGTTCCAATACCAACTTAACCCACAATAGTTTCATGAACTTAGTTTGGCTGAAAATACTGCTCACTTGATTAGCCACCAATAGGGCTCTCTTCCTTCAAATATTGGAATTAATCTGAGACATTTTCACGACAATTCCACCAAGAACCCCAAGATCAGAGGCTTCATAGGTCTGATACTAGTTGATAAAAATTGAATCACAATTACAAAAAATAAAAACTACCTAGCTTGCTGAACTTTAAAATCTGCACCTCTCAATGCTCAAATGCCCCAATTCTCTCACAAATGACAAAATGATCTCTTTTTCCCACTTATTTATAGGCAACATGCCTTGTTTCTTCAACCAACTAACATAACTAACATACAAATTCTCTAATTACTAGATTTACAACTTACAGTTGTGAGAACGTGTATATCTTGGAATGGGGATTGTCTGCAGAAACTTCAATCTGAACGCTCAATTTTATTTTTTAATCTTTACGTAATTAATAGTAAAATTATAAGAATAAAAAAATTACAGCCATTGGATGAAGACTACATAACAAAATAGTAGTAGTATACTAGTACTAATATAGGATGTGTGTTGGTAATTTCTTGCCAACACTATCAAGTTTCCTAGGCAAATTTTTCAACTTCCGACGCAGCTTTGGTTTCATGCAAAATAATTTTTCGATTCCTGCCTTTCAAATGGCGTTTATTAAAACTTCTTAAATTCAAGGGTAATCAGAGGTTGTTAATACAGTATGTTTTGGTAGTTACAGCCTCACAGGTTTAAGGTTTCGCCTTTCGTTATAAATTATAAATAACCGCATGCCACAGGTTTAAGGCATAGTAGTTGTCTAGCAACCTACCTACCTCGTTAGTTCCTTGCCCAATTGAAGACAATGTCCAATTGCAGCAAGCAAAATTCAGTGAAGCCAACTAAACATTGAGCTTCTTTCTATGCCATTAATACAAAACCCTTATCAAGTCATTAAATAAGGATAAGACATTACTGAAGAAGCATAGCACTTGAATTGTTATTGATAAACATAGTAAGTTCTACCAACTACTACTATAAGTGGGTTTTTTTTAACCAACTACTACCATTCTTGAATTGCGATTAAGACTAATGCACCAGGTGCGTGACTCAGGTTGACATGTACCATGTACTTTCCTTATCAAGTCGCTGTACATTTATTGGCCCTTTCCTTTCACATGCTGCTCGCTGAAACCTTGATATGATAAGCATATTTTATAGCTTCTACTATAGTAATTTTCAATTGTTGGGGGGGGGGGGGGGGTGCACTGTTTGTTTGGACTTTGTGGTTAATTTGACAAAATTGTGATTCTTTCATTATACATTTATTTGACCATTACCTTCAAGTTGAGACCAGCACACACCTTCAGTGACAGACACAATAGTACAGTTACCTGCAGTCGATACTTCATATTTTGGCTAGGAACAAACTTTAGTTATTGTTTTGCCGAATAAAATTTGTAGAACCAAGAGACACTTGTAATACTATTGGATAGGGCACTAATGGCATGTTGGGCTGTCAGCAAAGCCTCACTTAAAGGGTTAATGTACAGGGCCGAAGCACAAGCAATTATACTTAGTTGTAGTTACTTACTTAACCTGAAAGTGTTAGGAGATTTTCCTGAAAAGGCTTACTTATCAAGTGGGAAAAGTAACGTTCTTGTTATGTCAAGTGGAAATTGAACATTCACTGCGAGTACATAACGATGGGATTAAGCGGAAAAAGATAAAATAAAATTCACAATGCAGGGGCAAAAATGATTTATCAAGGCATCAGTCATTCCTTTCCTCATTCTAGGATGCCAAAATCCAAAGGAACATATTATTTACTTGAATTGTTTCTAAATAATAAATCAAATGAATGGCCAATTGCTGATAGCTTGAATGAACGCATAAATTTCCAAGATGATGCCATCTGGGAATCTGCTTTACTAGTTTTCCTCCCTTTGTCTCTTGCATCATCATGACTTGTAACCGATCCCCAAGATTTTGAATCAAATATGGTAGAGGCAGAGGAAGTTTCAGTGGCTCCAAATGAAACAGCTCGTTTGTTTGAATCATCCACTGGATATCCAACAGCTCCATCCTGATGAGGAGGTGGAAATTTCTCACTCTTACTTTTTGCATTTGCATGGGTCACAACTCTCCACCTCTGAAAATTAGTGAGAAGACACATGTAATGTTGCTCAAGAAAACAAATAAGACAATGCTGAAGTGGAAAGCTTGGATAACCATGACATGGACCATTAGATCAAACAAAATTCATCACAAAGTTCTATAAAATGAAGTGACAATACACCACCTAAAATATTTTTTAAAAGCCACGCTAGCCTTTAAGATCAGAGAATCCTAAGCAAAAGATGATGCTAAAAAATCTAGGTCTCAAGTTCCAGAGAGTTTTATAATTGATAGAATTTTTTTATCATGCAACTGCCA
This sequence comes from Glycine tomentella, assembly GCA_007407185.1. Taxonomy (NCBI): domain Eukaryota; kingdom Viridiplantae; phylum Streptophyta; class Magnoliopsida; order Fabales; family Fabaceae; genus Glycine; species Glycine tomentella. The sequence continues at coordinate 692,750 of PYAF01004987.1, read as the reverse complement.
AGATATCATGAATATTGGTGCAAGTATATAGAGTAAATTGGCCTTAGGATATACATAAAAATTGTGTGCATGAACTTGGGTGTGCAGAAGGAACAGAATGTTAAACTCAACAACAGCATAATTAAAGTGAGTTCCGAGTAAATATGGAGACAAGACAAATATAATGGAAACTTCTGGCATACATCTAGGTTATTTTGGATCTCTACATTGGCTTCAGGGCCTGGAATGGCCAAACCTCGCTGGCGTACTCTAACCCTTCTGGCACCATCAACGGCATTAGTTTTTCCACTTAGAGCTTTCTGCCTGAGAATGGTAAAAAAAGAAAAGTTTTAATGGGCACCAAGACAAAATCAGTCTAGAACTTATCAGAGGCAATAACTGAATAATTGAACCTTCTTGCTTCTTCATCTCTCAGTTTTATATCCAATTCTTTGGTGGGAGGATACTTTGGTAAATTAGATGGTTCACAAGCATAGGGCTCAGTAGTAAAGAACTGCAGATAGAAAATACGTGAGTTAATACATTACATCTCAAATTCTATGCTAATCCACAGTGATCACTTACTTCACTATTTAGAGCAGCCGAGGTAGTGCCACGATCATCAGGATCTATTGCAAGAAGAGTTTCAATCAGAGGAAATGAAGAAGATGGAAAATTCTTGAATGTTTCTAAAATGTTTCTTTTATATGGTTGCTGTGGCTTATAGAGTGTAGCATTTGGCAATCTATATTTCTTCCAGTATTCCTCAGATGGAGAGCCACATAACTTGAATATTTTGTGCAGCTGCTCAACCTAGGTCCAAGCAATTAAAAAATCAGTCATATGTGTCTTCCAGAAAATATGCATTGCAAGATATAGGAAACCGAATCGAAACATAAATTTGATACTATAGTAACTTCCTAAAGCTTGCTAGAGGTTAAGTGTATTCAGAATTTCAAAGTTTACAGTGTGTTTTCTGATGATAAACTGAAACATTCTCATTTTCAGATGCTTCTCCAGTACTTGATGTAATTGAGAACAGATAATAAGTCATCGCAGTTAGTAGCTATAAAATAAAATTTGATGTAAAGCCACTCATGCAACAACTCAGAGCAATACCTCTGTACGGCCAGGCATGATTGGCTTTCCAGCAAGTAGCTCTGCCAAAATGCAGCCAGCACTCCAAAGGTCAACGCCAACACCATAGGACGTAGACCCCAGAAGAAGCTCAGGGGGACGGTACCAAAGGGTCACCACTCTACTAGTCATGGGATGCTTTTTCTTAGGATCAAAGAAAGTTGCCAGTCCAAAATCTGCAATTTTAAGTATTCCTTCATTGTCAATAAGCAGATTGGAACCCTTAATATCACGGTGTAAAACACCTCTGCTGTGGCAATGCTCAAGGCCAGATAGCAATTGCTTCATATAGCATTTGACCTGTCATAAAGAACATACTGAGAAACAATCAGCCTTTTAGTACATTTTATCCTTACATTTTTAAATATGAAAGACTCCTCCTCCCTTCTATTCTTACTTGATACTTGAAAAGGAAATACTTCACCATTGTACTAAATGTAAATATCTCAATGAAACCAAGGAATAAAAATTGTATCATTTAACATTCTGCTTGCAACAGTACACAATGTAAGATCGTCATCCTCCCGAAGGAGAAATTATTACATGGTCCCAGACACCATCACGTGAGCATGATCCCGATGAATCTTTATGCGATATGTCGCCAAGTTTTTCAGTTTAAGAAAAAGAGTTAATAAAACTCAATTATGTGTCGTGTGAAATTAATTGGAACTATGGTGGTTAAAGACCATATAATAATTTCTGTCTCCCTATGTGACATGCAAACTATATATTCCATTTAAACTAGGGATAAATTACAATTTTTAATATATATATATATATATATCAGCATAACAACCAAAGAATCCATTGGGGGATTAGATGGAATTTTGAACATAAAAGTGGACGTATTCCCCCTTATTTTACTTATAAAAAAATCCTCAACAAAATTCCCATCATTTAAAAAACAAAGCATTTCAATGCATGATATTTCAAATTAAACTCCACTCTCAAAATTCCCCAGCCAAATTCTTTACTTCAGTGTATTTGCATCCTAGCGGGGATAAAGTAAAACTTCCGAATCAGGTGCTAACTTCATTTTATGGAGTGATGTGACATGGGAAATTTCAGAGCAAGAATCATACAAAATCAAAAGTAAAAAACACGCTCAAAACAGCGCATGTATGGGACCCAAGATGATGGGCTTGGTTTGGAAGCTCTAGGAGTAAATAAAAAAAAATCTCCACTAATGAAAAGAGCTTATAATTCTACAAATTGTATAATAATAAGGCAACAAAATGATGAGGTGACACCACTGGAAAAATATCAGAGCATAGAATAGTGGTACCTGTGGCTCAGAGAATTCGACACCAACAGCAGCTGAAAGACCAGCAAGATCATGCTCCATGTACTCAAATACCAAGTAAAGACTCGATGATATTCTGGAAGTAACCAACCCCTCAAGCTTCACAATATTGGGGTGATCAAGCCTCCTCAAAACAAGAATCTCTCTAGCCATGAACTTCACACTCTCTGCCTCCAAATTATCAAATCTAACCTTCTTCAAAGCCACTATCTTCCCACTCACAAGGTCTTTTGCTTTGTACACATTGCTATAAGTCCCTTGCCCAATCTTAACAACATACAAAAAACAATCAAAACTTCATCCCACTAAAAACTTCATTCGGGTCAGTTAAAAACTCAAACTTTTGAAAGAAAGAAAAAAAATAAAAAAGGAGACAACACGAACACTCATTTAAGAAACAAAAAATCTTTTTTTTTTTTTTAGTTTTTGGGAAATGAAGTTGAGCTTCCATTCAAACTTGAAAGAACATTCTTTAGATTACCTTAGCAAGTTTCTCGAACGTGTTGGCACGGCGAGGAGTCCAATCTCGGATGGCGTCGCCGGCGACTTCCATTAGCCACGGAGGCCACCCCTGGTGGCTCGCCGTGAATGAGTCAAGTCGAGGTCTCCGGCGTTCCGGTGCCGGTATAACGCCGGGAAGTTCGCCGGCGTGCAGAGGCTTCTGCTTCTCCAGAACCTCAGCGGCATTATTGCCGCCGTTGGTAGTCGCAGTGCTATGCCGGCGACGGTCACCGGCGTCCGCCGGCTTTCCGAGCGCGCAACCCATCTGTCAGAGGAATTTCTGTCAATTGTTTCTTAAAAGAGACCATGTGCTATATATATATATATATATATATATATATTGATAATTACCACACTTACAAAGAATCATTAATTGATATTTTAATCCTAATAATTATATTAATATGATACTGATAATTCTAGTAATCTAAAATAACAATAGATTAATTATAATATTTCTAAAACATTAGATAACATTAAATACATTGATAATTTTTATATTAATAAGTAATTAATTTTTCTATCATGAAATTAAGGCTCATTAATGATCCATTTTCAACAAATTCCATTAACTAGTACTATTATTTAATTATGTTTCTTTTAATAAAGCAAACAATCTCTCTCTTATTTTTTTATAAACTTACTTAATGTGATGTTGTTTAAATGCTAACAAGCATGGGATATTAGTTAAGAAATTAAGAAAGGATTTTTTTTTTTACATGAAAACACAAAATTGTGTTTCCCATAATTTTTTTTATAATTTATACATTAAAAACTTTCTTATTTTAATTCCTTAATCAATACTTTTAGAACAGATTAATTACCGTTCATGAAATACTATCTCTCTTTCCATTACTAGTAATATCTTCTTTGTCTTATATTATTCGTCGTATAAGAAAAAAAAATATTTTAAAATAATTATTATTTTATTTTTAATTAACATTAATATATATTTTTTACTTATATCTTTTATAATACTAATAATAATAAAGTTATATCCCAACAAAACATTACTACCTTAGTTAATGACATTATTAAGAGTTTAATGAAAGAAAATTTAGATTAACCAATATTATAACATATTGGAATTTGAAATACATTTGTTTTTTGTATAAAAAAGTTGGAATTTACAATGACATTTTTATATATAATTTTAGAAATCAAAATAATCAATATTCATAATTTAAAGAATTAATTTGGTGTAGTGGCACATGCAGTTGGAATAAACCAGACATGGGTTTGGGTAGAATAACGGGAATGCCACTCTGAGTTTGAAACCGAGAGATTGTGAGTTGGTGTTGTCAGTGAAATGGTGGCTGTGTAAGGAGGGGGGAAAAGAAGTCCAAAACGACGCAGCATGATGAGGACATAGATTTTGGGACGTAAAAAGTCAAGGTTGCTATAAAGGCTAAGTGCTTTTCTTCGGAGGAAAAGGTTCTCAGCTCAACACATCCACTGCTTAAGGTTGGGACCCAACCAATTATTGTCATTTTTTGAATTTTTCATCACAATTCTTTCCCATAATTGGTTAATGTTTGCATGTAGTCACGGATAAGCACCAAACTAGAACCCAAGTTAGTAATTAATTCAATTATATTCTTAAATTAAATGCAGTATCGGGCTTGCTACACACATCAACCTGAAATGAAGTCACTTCGCTCTCCACCTACCACCCCGAGCATAATAGTTTTCATTTACTACTTGAAGGTTTAGTTGTTTAAGGGCTGGTTTATTTTAGGTCAAATTGTTAAGAAATGAGAGAAATATTTGTGTGAATCCCACACTTCTATTATATTACTTTGTTTTTATTTTTATTTTATTTTTTTCTCCTCCACACAATCAAACTCACCTAAGGGTGTCTTTCACACATCTATGAAAATTAAATTAGTTTAGTAATTAATTATAGAGTTGATTTCGTTATACTTGATTATAATTAGGGTCAAAATTTTATTTTTGTTAGATAAATTTGTTGAAAAACAATTTTAATAAAATTTTGTTTGGACACAATAAGATAATCAATTTTATATAGTTAATTAAAAAAAACACACATGTGTATAAAGCTGAAAGGAAAAAGTTGACAAATTTTGGAATAATTTAGGGACATGTTAGAGAGGAAAATAATTGCAAGCTTCAAATTTTCATATACATTCAAACTACTTATTTTGCAAGAGAACGTGGAATGCTTACCAAATTCAATCAAATCATTTATATAATATAATCCTAATGTCAACTTTAGTGAAAGATATTGGGGAGAAATTTTCAGCTAAAGATCTTTTTTTTTTTTTTTTCAGATTCACCACTAAAGAGGGAATACATATTTTTCACGTGGAGATCCGGTTCTTTCCTAAGAACTCTGAAGATATGTACGAAAATAAAAAAAATGATTTTTATGTGACAAGACGAAAAAAAATAAAATAAAATAAAATAAAATTAAAAGTTAAAATTAATTATATACTTTATTAATATTTATATATTTTTTCATGCTTTACTAATTAAAATTAATTACTAAATTAATTTTATTTAATTAAATTTTAAATATTTAAAAGTGAAATTTATGTAGGACCCATTAAAATTATCTAAGATCTCAATTTAGATCTACTAATAAAGAAAAAAATGTCACAATCTTAAGAGATCTTTCATCCAAAATGACACTATAAGATCCATCAAAAAATGGTCTAAGATCCCAATTTGGAATCTACTACTAAAAATGCTTTAACCACCATCTAAAATGTATTTACGATGTAACTTGTATTTGTCTACGTTTAATTATGCGAATAACCTTTTATTTGTCTTTTTTTTTTTTTATGTGTGTGAATGAAGAACATTATGTTCTAGTACACATGTATGTTATGAAATGCCAAGTAATACAATGTCTAGCGAGCGCTTTATTCGTGCAATTATGAATTATCATTATGGATTAATTTACCTTATGTTAATGTTTGAATGAGAATGAATTTATTATTGTTATCCCTAAAATTGCATCATATTTTAATGATCTTAATAAATATTTTAATTTGTATTGGAATGATGACTTGATTACTTGACCCAATTGTTGCTAAATGCATTAGTTGAAGAGGATCGCCAAGGAAACAAGCATCACGGTGTTTGGACAACATCAATATGGTTGATGTACTACGGTCTACAATTGGACCAACGATTACAAAGAATCATATAAAGAATATGATGAAAACGTTGAAAATTCACTTAGGTCTAATTTATAACCTTTCATTAATTACTAAAATTTGAAGTTATTGATAAAGTGCGAGATAATTTCATTAAAGTAATTAATATTTTTATCCTTTAACTTGATTATTCTTTATATTTAAATCCTCATAGAGACGTCAAAGTTAATTCAATTGTTTAAAAAGAAACTAAAGTGAATGCATATTAATATTTAGACAAATATTAATATTTTTCCCTAAAAAAAACAACTGTTTTAAATGTTAGTATCAAAGTTGGCTTTACACTTCTTTATTAAAAAAATGCTATTAATACATCATAACCACCGTGAATTTAATATATCTTTAATCTAATTTTAAATTATTTTTTCAACCAATAATTTATAAGACTCTAATGTTTATTGGTACTTTGTTTTTTTATATTATATAAATGACATATTTTATAACGTAACGTTTGAATCAAATAAAACAAAATATAGAATAATTTTGTTTTACTTTTTAAAAAATGTAAAACCAATATGATGTATATTACCTTTATTCCTTCTCATTTTTCTATTTACATTAGTAACATATACATTAAAAAATATAATTAATATTTATTTTAAAATCATTTTTAAGAATTTTAATTAATGTTTAAATTGTCATCATAATGATTCATCAAATAAAAACTAGTTTTTTTACCGTCGATTTGTAACCCTTGACGCCAACCCTTATCCTTTATATTGGTTTGAAACTAGGGATGACAAAACGGGCCTAGTCTGACAGATTGACCTGTTTGGCCCATGAAAAAATGTGGGTCGGGCTGAGATTTTGAGCCTACATTCATTAAACGAGTCGGGCCAATCCGGCCCACATGTCCACCTGGTCAGCAGTCCACCAATAAAAAAATAATAAAATATTTAATAGGTAATTAAATGAGTGACTTAGAGGGAGAGTGACTAAGAAGAAGTGAGTGATTTTGAATCCTTAACCCTAATACATTTTTATTTGAAACCTAATAATAAGTTATATTATATGTACAAATATGTTATGATTGCCTGCATCATTGTGAAACAAATTTCTAAGAATTTGTTAAGACTTAAGAGCTAATTGAAAACCATTGTTAAACATGTATTCTTTGTTTGTTTTTGCTTCTATTAGGCATGCATTTTATATTAAAAATCATTGTTATAGGATTAAGTTAGTACATTATTAATTTTTAGTATAAATAATTATATTTGAATTTTTTAATAATTCTTTTTTACCTTTTTTTTAAAAAATATTTATTTATTTATTTTTTAAGTGGGCTGGTCTACTAACCCACTTTAAAGTGGGACGGACTAGTATTTTCAGCCCACTTTGCAAAAGTGGGCCAGCCCGATCCGTTTTTGGGTGGACTGGTCCACTTTGTCATCCCTACTTGAGACAGACCATGCATGCAAACACACATAACAATAGCTGATTTTTGTGTAACTGCAAAATTTTCCTTAAACTAAAAGGAAAATTCTATAGAATAGCCGTAAGATCGACAATGTTTTATGGAGCGAGATGCTGGCCAACACATAGGCAACATGGGCATAAAATATGGGTAATGAGGATGCTAAGGTGGATGTGTGCTTATACGAAAATGTATAAGATAAGAAATGAAAATATTCGACGAAAGGTAGCAGTTGTACCGGTGTTTGAAAAGATGAGGAACATAAATTGAGGTGGTTTGGACACGTTATGAGACGCGGCCACTGAATTCTCCCGTAAGAACAAGAGTTTGTTACCAAGAGCTCGACACAAAGAGAGGTAGAGGTCTATCGAAATTTACTTGGGAAAATGTAGTTAAACAAGACATAATGGAGTGCGATATAGATTAGCGGACAATATGTCTTAGGACGGAGTGGAGAAAAACTATAAATCTTGGTAGAAGGTTAAACCCATTAGTATTTCTATGTTCCGGTCGTTCCATTTTTTTAGTTTTTTTTTCTCTTCATTTTTTTCCTCCTCCTTTCACTGTTAGTTTATTTTAGCTTATTTTCTATCTCTTTTGTCTTATTTTCACTTTTTCTTGCTCTCTCCCTTTTTCCCCCTCTTATTTATGATTTATCATTGAGTTCATCTACCACTAGCTCCAACATATAAACTAAAATTAACTTAGATTAAACGTGTTGTTGATATTGATGTTGATGATATTTAAATTGTCACCATATTATAAGTGAAAAATATATATTAATTTTATCTATCATTAATATTCGAATTTGACTAACTATTGTTAGTAATATTTCATCTTTCATCTATATTTTCAATAGCAGTTATTAATAAATATACATTAATCTATTTCTGTAAATTCATAAAAAAAAACTTGTATATCCGAAATATGTAGAAGAACAAATGTTGAAGATTATTTAATTTAAAATTTTAAATGGTATACAGTTGTTTAATATGTACTGAATACCCACTCATGTTGCCTATGTTTTAGATACTAGGCTCTCCTTAGCTTATTAGCCGTATTGCCACTTGAAGGGTATAATGCAGAACAATTTTTAACAAAATTTAGAATAAACATACTAGTAGAATTAAAATAAACAAATTTTATAGTGCCTCTACAAAATAAATAAATTATAGTGCCTTTGAAAAGAAAGTCACAACTTTTTTAATTAAAAATAGTACGACGGTTTCGTTGTTTTTAATATCATTTTTTAATATCATTTTGTTATTCAACAATCCAAAAGTTTCTTTTTTTTTCATATGTTATATTTTCTTCTAATTAAAACAAAAATATTGAAATTTTTCTGGTATGAAAAAAATATTCTATTAATTTCTATCCAATCAAAATATTTTCTATCGAGAATTTTTTTTCATATCTAAAATTGCATCTTCCAATATATATTTCTTAATAAAAAATTTATCTATAATATCAAATAATTCTTTTTTATACCTGTAATAAGAAGGAATCACTTGATTTTCTATATACTTGAAATCAGGATAAATCTTTCTTATTTACATAATTGATAAATATAGGATAAAAGGTTATATCTATATTGTTTTGATTTTTTTA
>PYAF01004987.1:653542-673879 GCA_007407185.1 Glycine tomentella | reverse complement strand
ATTTAATATCGATTATTTACTAAACAACACTACAATATTATTTTTGTCTTCTAATAATATATTTTTTTGTAAAAAATAGTTGTATTTTCGTGCAACAGTATTAAAAAATTGAATTTAGTTACTTGATAGTAATAAAAAAATTTAATACGCCAGGCAATTAAATATATAAGTTAATTAGGAGACAAAAATAGATTTTTTTGTTAAATAAAGAAAGATTTCATTATAATGATAAAAAAATAATTATTCATTACATCAGAGACGATACACTTCTTTTGCCTTGTGATAGAAAAACTGATAATATTTTATATTATAACTGTTTTTTTACAACTGAGATTTTTTGCGACGTTTTCTTTTTTTTTTTTTTTTTTTTTTTTTTTTTTTTTTTTTTTTTTTTTTTTTTTTTTTTTTTTTTTTTTTTCAATACACAGAAGATCTCAACTCGTATGTTTGGATCCTCTCCAAAAATATTTTCTCTATAGCAGAAACCAGAATCGTTGGGTTGCTATATGAAATATTAATTAATCAAAGCTGTGATACTGCAAGATGACCAGAGGAAAAAAATGCTGCAAAGGATCCGAGTGCTAAAATATACCCTTTGTGCGCCTTTGCATGCCATTGTTTTACTTCAATTCAAATTACCTTACCTTTTGATCGATGATTAGTTTTTTTATTGGTAACAGATTGATGATTAGTTTTGTTTTGGAAAAAGTGTGTTTATTTTTTATAATGTTGTGAAAGTTCCTATAATTTCATTTAAATAAATTTAATTATCAAATTTTAAAAAACATGTAAATTTCAAACTTTTTTTAATAAGAGTTTATCATTATTTTTAAAGTTGAGAAGGGCTAAATTCATATGTATTTTAAAGTCGGACGACCATATCTATCCGTGTATAAGCACAAGGACTTTTATCATGTTTAATTGAAAATATAAGAGCTAAAAACATACTTTTTTCTTTAAAAAGAATTCTTTAATGTAATATTAGATTTAACAAAAGATATTATTCTACGAGAAAATTTGAAACTACATCTAATTAAAAACATGGAAATAAGCATATTACAAGATAATGACAGGAAACACGCATCTGATACATCATCAATTACAAATGTGCATAGCTAGCCATTTATACGTACATGACCCATTTTCCTTAATTAATTAGCTAGTGTTAAGAAAGCAAATCACTGTGGGTATCCTATCCTCTAGCATATGATCCATTTTCCTTAATTAAAATACAGCAAAGCCATGGAAAATTTTGCAATAAATTAAGTGGTCCTAAAAATGGGCATAGCCACTTGTTTCTTCATGGTCCGATGCATTTGAAGAGACCTCCATGATGTTACTGGAGCTTGAACATGATGAGGATGTAGAAGAATTGGTCTTCCCTACCATCATAAAATCAAACATTAATCTTGGACGAGTAGTTTGAACTGCTGTATTTTCTCTATGCTTATGATGAGTGCCGCTGCCATCACTTTCTACACTTCTTTTCTTCATCGATAAGCGACACAGAACCCAATCTCCTATCTCGTTTACGTAGTTCTGCCAATATATATTCAACGCCATTAACTATAAACTATTTGCATTCTGACACACTCTACTTTTCATTACTAGTTATAAAACTAAATAAAAAAATGTGATTTCAAATACATTTTTAAAACGATTTACAATGACACTTTTTTTATTGATTATCGAATTATTGCTCTTAACAGGACTGTAGTATTTTTTAAGGATAAATTACATTTACATTCTATGAAGTTTAATGAAATTAAATTACACTTTGATATTTCTGTCTGTTTTTGGCATAATTTTAACCTTCCATAAAATACTTGAGGAAATTAAACTTACATGGGATGAGTTGGCAGCACCAGTTTCTACACTGACAAGGCGATATTCGTGCAAGACCCAGTGAGTTCTGGAGCCTTTTGGTGATTTGCCTTCGTAAAATATCAATGTCTTTCTTACCCCAACAATACCATTACACGTTGAAGTTGAAGATGATATTCTTTTGTCTGATCCTGTTGCCTTCCAATAGCCACACTTTGTTGTTCGGTTCATGCGATTACCATTTCGATACTTTGCTTCCTTCGGGCTGAAAAAGTGCCTCTCTTGTGGATCACAATTCCCTGATGAACAATACTAAACATATTAAGCTGCAGAACAATGTTAATGACTCATTTTGTTGATTATTATAGCAATGTCAGGTAAGGCAACATAAGATTTAAGTTATTAGCAACCTTGTACATGACAAAAATATATATATATATATATATATATATATATATATATATATATATATATAAGCACAATGTTTGTTTTTATGTTCTGTGAGAAAGTTTGAATTTATGTTTAATTTAACTTATTTCAAAGAGTTTAATATATATGAATTATTAATGTAAAATATTTTAGGTTATCAACCACCAATAGAAATCATGATAGTATGATTTCTAGAATAATTAATTATAAATGTTAATAAATTTATCATATATATATGATAATATGTAATTGGTAAATAATGTAAGAAAAACTTACACTATCAATTTATATATACTTATTAATTCTTATTTTAAAGAAACAATATTGTTTATTTTTATTAATTTTTAAAGAATTAAAAGATAATTAATTAATTATTATTTTTTAAAATAAATTGTTACCTGGCAAATCCCAAGGATCATACTTGCAGACATTGATCTCAGGAATGATAGAAGCAGGCAAGGGGTAGGAGAAGACCTTACATTTCAAGTATTGAAAAACCAGCTCTTCATCTGTTGGCTGAAAACGAAAACCAGGAGGTAATTTGCTCACTCCATTTTTAACAAAATTCAGCTTTTCCATTTGCTTAAACCTGCTTTTGAAACTTTGGACACTTAAATTCAACAACCAAAGAAAGGAGGGAAAAGAAGGCCAGACTTTTGGACTCGAAGTGAGGGTGAGGGTACAGGCACTTGAATGAAATAAGTGACTTGGTATATATATATATATATATATATATATATGGAAAAAGGGGACAATACTTAACAGACTAAGTTTGATGTTTGACAATTAACTAAACCTTGTTTCCTTTCTTACCAGGATCGATCTTTAAAGGTATATATTTTAATTAGCATTTTCTCTACCCCACCTTTTATATGATAAAGTGCCTTTGTTTTTTTCTTTTTTAACTCACATATCTAGATTTTGTAAATAGATAATGTAATTCTATTTTTTAAAGCACGGATAAGGTAATTCTCGATTATCATTTTTTTGCAAAACTTATCAGAATGAGTTCTTTTAAACTTATTTTAATAAGTTTTATGATGAAATTTATGATATAAACTCTTATGTAATAAGAGTTGATTAAAATAGTGATGAGTTGAGTTATAATCTAAATATATCAAAAAGATAGTTTGGAATAGCGTTTAACTAAATACTGGTTTGAAGTTTGTTCATCTAATATTGTACGGGTTGCTGACTATTTTTCAAGTCTGGTTGTTGCATCTTTAATTTACTTAGATAAATACGTTGGGGTTTGTTGGAGTTTGTGAGACGTCACGTGGAATCATGCTTTCCTATATATCTAGAGAGTACGTTAGTGTAAAAAATCTCACATTAAATACAAATAAATATTATTACTCATATACTTAATGTCTTAAAGTATTGAGTTGGATATGATATCAAATTCACTTGAATTTTTTCAACATTTTAATCTCATGTATTTTATAACAAGTGACATTAAAATCAATGGTGCAATTTGGTGATTGACTTGAATAAGTATTGAGTTTAGTGTAATTGGTGATGAATTCATATATGTAATCTTTTTTATCAAAAATTTTCTTGACAAGAGATTTGTTTTGTTGATGTGAGCTAACAAGTGTTAGTATATAAAGTGCATTGACAAAGTGTATGTGAAAGTAAGAAGTTTTACATTAAATAGAGAAAGACACGATGTCACAACATATAAGTATTTTATTCTCGTATTTCACTAACAATAATTAAGAAAAACAGAATTTCATTCACTGTCCACAGCCAACTACAACATCAAAATTCCTATAATAACTAAAAAAGGAAAAAAAAAATCTTTTCTTTGTTAAGTTTTATCCTCCAACAAGTTTTGAAGAGGGGGAAGACATGTTATAAGCCTCACCTAATGATGCAAACGCAGATATTCCATCAATATATAAAGGCCTACAATTCAAAAATGATCCTAATATTATGAAAACAATGCAAATGAGAAGTAAAAAAATATAGAGTAAGAGAAAAGAAAGTTGTAGTCTTGTGGACAAGATATGTGTGATCTCATTCAAAAGGATAGTATGTACACAAGTAAATGGAATTCTTCACGGTTAGTTTACCATGAAATTAAACCCAATATTAATGTTCGATCTGATTCCATCAGTCCTGAGTCTTGTGTTCTTTAATTAGCATTTATAGCATGCATTTTAAATCCTGCAACTTATTTGTGGCTGAAATTGAGAGAAAACAAGGGGGGAAAGTACGTATTGAGTTTCTGGTGAACGTCAGAAAAACTGAGTCAGCGCCCGTCATGCACGTAACCTTATTACACATATATAGATAGTTCCTATTATCATAATTAAAGTAGTAAAATAATTCGAATCCAATATTCTCAATTAATCTTTTTTAGTATTTATTTTATTAATATTGATATGTTTTCCTATATATGAAGAACTCCACCCAAGGCCCAAAGGGATTGTTATATAGGAAAGTCTTGCATGATTGTGATGTCTGCACATCATTATCTGCCTGAAACTTTAAGTTGTTTCTTTACGTGGTATTGCATTTTTAATTATTTTCATTTTTTCAAGAATCAAGAACAAACCAACCCATTATCTTGACTTGCTTTTTAAAAAACAAAACGCTTATTCTAAATTTACCATATTTAAAGTTCCCTAGTGGATTTGCCATATATATAAATATAGTAATAAGATAATATGATATAAGCTTTTGTCCTCCTCCTTTTATTTATGAATTTGAATTATTGATGGATAGATGACTCGGACTCCCTTTATATGTGTCACTTTATGTCATGCAGCAAGTCTTTTTTTATTTAATAGTTTTCTTTATCACGATTTAGTTCAATTAATTTTAGTTTGCCATTTGTAAAGTTCGCAGAGAATTGAATCCGGCAAACGAAAGAAAGGAAAACCAGCATAGTTATGTTTTCACTAAAAAGCAAAATCACGATCAAACATGCACGTAGTCAAACTATGATATACCCTAACTTTCCTGTACCCCCTTAAAAAAAAGTAGTGGTACTTTCCTTCACCAAGAAGATGTTGATTTAAAGAGCTAACTTTTTCAACATTGTAAATCAGATTTTGAAAGATTCACTCCCTCTCTAATTTTTTTTTAAAAAAGAAAAATAAAAGTCCAACTTGCATGTTTACATGTTTAAATCCCTTTACTTAAGACAGGGGCAACAGAAGTTGCCCTTTGTGGGGGTGTAATATACTTTAAGCGAGTGTCCTATAGTCTACACATGGGCATGGATCACCTCACTTTGTAGTTTATAAATGCATCTAATTAAACATTACCTTCCATGAGCAATTCTTGGCTTGCATGACTATATATGTTGTATCCATAGAAATCAATCAAGAACTCAAATATATTAAAATAATAATAAAAACATAGTCCTTACCTTGTTTTAATGTTATTTTTTTTTTGTTTATAAATAAACACTAGATATAGTACTCACGTATGAAAAATATGTTTTTCATTTAAAGTGTGTATACTATCCACTCCTCTCTCTTCATTTATGTGTGTGGAGCCTCTCCTATGCGAATCATGTCCTTTTCTTTTACGCATTATTTTTCAAGCTTCATAGATTCCATGCCAAAGTGAGTTGTACTTTTTGATTACGTACCGGTAGAAAAGGCATGTTATGCTTAACGCATAAGAAATTAAACTTGGTCAATGATTTTTTATTTTTATTTTTATGAGGATCACTTGCAGTTAATTAGAATCGCTAACATTCACAGTTTTCACATACCTCAATTTTGCTAACATTCACAGTTTCACATACCTCAAGTTTAAGACTTTGTTCATTACAACTTACAAATATATTTATAGTTTTTTGGGTGTACAGTGGCAATAATGGTTGTTAGAATCACGATTCTATATAGAATCGTGGAGGTTTTATAGAATCAAATAGTAGAATCGTAAGAATTTACTTTAGATAAAAAAAACTTATCATATATAAATAACAAAATCCTATTTGTCTCGTCCAAAATAATTTAAATTAAATTAAAGCTAAAAAAATAAAATAAAGGACTAACAAAATAAAATTAAACAATAATATTTTTAAGACAATAAATTTTGCTAATACTTAAAATCAAATATAACTTAATTTAAATCTAAAGATAAGAATATCCCCTAACAATTAATACAATATAAGTTAGATTTAAGAAAATTATTGTTGTCTTTTTGTACTGCTACTGCCAATAGCAATCACTATAATATTCAAGAGGCCTTATGCGCAAATCAAGAGATTGAAGAGAAAATTGAATTGCGCGAGTGAAAGTTACATCAACCCCTTATGCGCACACCAATTCTAATTCCCTTTGCAAGCAAGCAAAGAGCTAATTCACATAATCCCTTTCTCCTCTACTAATTGGAATTGGCATGGTCCAACCGGCGCAGGCAATGACTTAGTTCCTCAACTCCATCCTATCCCACCAAGGCCCCTCCGCCGTCCCCTACTCCGAGGACACCAAGTGGCTGATCCGCCAGCACCTCGTGGCCCTCACCACCGCCTTCCGTTCCCTCAAGCCCAAAATGGCGTCGTTCACCCCACGACGACGATCGTTCCGTCAACCTCCTCCAGGCTCACGACACCATCCCCATAACGTTCCAAGGCGTCACCTACAACATCCCCGTTGTCAAACGGTGTGGAGCAACGACGTGTGAGGAAGAACGCACAAAAGGTGAGGAAGATGAACCAGACTTGCCCCGTCCAAAATGACATTGCTTTGCATGAAACCAGACTCGCTAACTCGCTGCTCACTCGCGCTTCTGCTTGGAATCGGATGCGTAGAATCGCACGAGTCTACTCCTAAAACGAGTTTGCAACCGATTTAAAGCGCAGAGGGTAACTGGAATTGTAAACTCGTGCGATTTTGTGATTTAAATCTCGAGTTTGACAACCATGGTGGCAACATCAAAATTAGAACCTAAAATGTTATAAAAAAAATTAGAACCTAAAACATTGTACATGGTACTTAAATTTCTCACACTAGATCAATCATAGTGAGATTTTAACCATTTTTCAACTATATACCAATATATTTATATAAGTTAATTATAATTTTCCAATGTTAAAGAGGCAAGAGAAATAAATTAGCTATGTTATTTTTTTAAGATCACAAATATCTTTCACTTAAAGAGCACCTATAGTATGATGGAAATTGGGGTTTAACTTTTATAACAAATTTAAAAATCAAACTCAAAATATTACTTAAGAAGAATATATATACACTCCTTCAGTTAACTACTTATTGATAAATTAATAATTTTGTAAATGTCAAAAAAAGATTACAAATTATTTAGTTTCTAAATTAGCATTTGCTTTTTTAATCTTCAAAGCTTATTAAAAAAAAGATCTAAAAGGCTTGTAATTTTGTAATTTAATAAAGAAGTTTTAAACTATAAGCTATTTAGTGGTGTATTGTTAGATTTTTGGAATTTGAAATAATAATATTGAGAACAGCTTTTCAAAATTAATTGATAATTTTTTTAATTTCATTAGAATGAACTGATAGTGTAAAAAAGATTCACCTTATCATTTACTTGCAAATTGATATGTATTATAAGTTTGCTACTTTAATAATTACTATCTTAAAAGATATACTTTCTTAAGATGACTTTTAATTAATTGATATGTAAAAAAGTTACATCTATGCTTTTATTGTGCATAAAAATTAAATTCAAGTTTTTATTATGTTTTATTCATCAAACAAAAAGTTGTTAATTAAATGTAAATGCTAGCAGGAATTTTTTCCCCATCAATCTACAAATTACATTGGATCCATTCCTTTTTTTTACAAAATATTTTTTTTAGTTTAATTTTTCATTTTGGTCAATGTTTAATAAAATAGTGGGAATTACTATTGGTCCCGTCCTCATTTCTATTCACCCCACCAATATTTTCAATTTTCAAAAATGCCCTTCCCCACATTGTATTGTGAAATCATACTTTTGTTGTATTAGTAGAGGTGCAAAAAAAAAAAAGTTATACAATGGAAGTATGACTCCATTGTGTAAAGAGGTGCAAAAAAAAAAAACATAACGAAAATATAATTTTGTTTTATATTTGTCCAGGAATCGTGTTTCCATTGTATATATTTTTTTTTCACCCTCACTTAATCCAATGGAAACACGATTCTGTGAGGCCAAATATTCAGGTGAAAATGTGATTCTGTTTTGGCAAAGGATTTGTGCAACAATGGATGTGCGCAACGACACAATGATGGTGGAGGGAGTTGTGCGCATGGAGCCTCAAAGGTGGAGGTTGTGCAAGCACAGGGGCACTGCATGACAATGATGGTGGGGACTAGCGACAATGTGCGGTGTGGAAGAGATGGAATAAGATGGTGGCCCAATGCAAAGGTGGTTGGTGGTGATGATGGTTGCACAAGTGTGGCTGAGGGGAGAGTGGAGCCACGACTCTAGATCTGGGCAGGGATTGGGTGAGAAAAAGGTGGGGGTGTGGGGAGTTGGTAAAAAGATGAGGGAAGGAAGAAGAGAAAGGGGTAAAATGGACTTTTTAATGAAAAGGTTGGGGCCAATAGCAAAGTTGGACATGGCCAATAGCAGCTCCCTAAACCGGCTTCCCTACATACTAGGTCGGCCCATAAAAGCATTAGTGTATGGGCTTTTAAGGCGCTTTCTTTTCAACCAAGTCATTCGTGTGGCCTTTTAGCGCCTTCTTAGATTCTGTCTTAACATCGTTTTAGCTGATTATAGCGTCATTTCGCTACTCGCACCAGGTTTTAGCTTTTCTAGAATTCGTTTGAAAATTGAACTTCGGAATCCTCTCCAATCTCCATGGATTTTTTGCAACATAACTCATCTGAAATGGACCAATTCTACACTGTGAGTTACATATAAATGTGTTATTGTATATCTACGTATTCGTTGGTGTTATTACGCGGTGTTTGTATTTTGTTGTTGTGGTAGATTCATATGAATTATAATTTCCGATAACCTTGCTTCCTTTCAATGCACTTGTTTCTGAAGAGTGAGTGAGTGATGTGCTTAGAGTACTGTGTTTTCCCACTTTCGTGTTTGTCGCATGAAAATTATTGGAAGATCACAAAGTTTTCAACAGTTTCACTATTTTATAGCATTGCCAAATGTTTGCAATTGAACTTGAATAGTGGAAGGGTAAGCTGTAACAAGTTTCTTGGAATAATGTATTAACCTGCTAATTAGAAAATTAATGTTAAAAATAGCAAAGTCTTGTGACATGTTCCGATGATAATTTTTATTGATAAGTCTTGGTAGTGGTACTTACTACTTCGACTATCTTACAAAAATAAAACACACTTAGTCTAATATGCATATCCAATCGAAATATTTATCATTATTGGATATACTGTATCATTTGTTTCATTGATACAGCTAAAAGTATCAGTAGCAATGTGGGTGTGCACGACTAAATTTCTAAACTAAGCTGTGGGTACGCGAGGGTATTCCATACAGAAATATAAAAACACAACTCAAGTAAGCAAAATTAATTACATGAAAATAGGATGATACAGAAAATGAATTTAGGGTGTTAATTTGATAGTTCAAGAGTCAAGGTTGTATCATAACTTCCTTTATGGTATAAAATTTAGCAGTTCTAGCTAGCTTTCCTGAGCTTCGTTATTTGAGTGTTATGCCTGTCAGTTATCAGTACTTGGAGGTTTTAAGTTGCGGTTCCTAGGTGTGCTACTTATAAGTAGCCTAATCCTTTTTCATGGGTATTCTTTTTCCTTTCATTAAGATAGTTCTATTTGATCTGACATATTTACCATATATAGAAGAAAAAGAAGTGTCTTTGTCTGAGTATAGACTATAGTAGTAAAACTTTAACCTTGGTTCTCCAAATGCAGCAAGAACGGCAAATAGCCATGGCTAATGAAATGGTGGCAAAGCTGACAAGCACATGCTGGGGCAAATGCATCACTGGTACACCTGGGGGTAAGTTCAGTTCTAGTGAATCTACACGTCTTTCAAACTGTGCTCATCGTCATATTGAGATGAGCGTCCTTGTCATGAAAAGGTTTCAGAGTATGCGATGAAGATCAAGGGCCATCTATGTGTTTCCTCAGTTGGTGGTTCTAGTTTTAAATTTTACTTTGACTGAATGCTCGAATCATGAATCTTAGTATTTTTAAAATTAAATTTTATCATCTCGAAATTTTATTTTCCTTTTAGGCATCTTTTAAATTTAGATGTTTTTTAAAAATTGCAATAATACATACACGCCTTGACAGTGTAAACACTTGTTTAATATTTCTTTTTTATTACATCATAATACCTATCAGATTATCATGCCTCCCTCTTGTGTCTTTCTAGATCTCTCTTATGGTATAAACTAGCATTTGGGTTCACAAAACATCATTCTTAAAAAAATGTATGCTTATGATGTATTAAGATGTCAAACACTATGATGGAGTGAAAAAGCAGGTTGCATGGATGTGTCAAGCCAACTTGTCAAACATATGCATCAATCTTAGTATTTTATTGTTTATTAATTTTTATCATATCGATTGTTTATTTTGCTTTCGGCCATCATTGTCAAACACTACAATGGGGTGGCAAAATTGGTTGAGTTTATTGGGTTAACTCACCAAACCCGTTTCTTTCACTTACTCGTTTTGACCTATTTTACTTAACCAATCAAGAAAATAAATACAAAGCATCTTGGGATTTGTCAACTTGCCAAGCTTTCTTCTTCTTCTTCTCTTTTTTTTAAAAAAAAAATTATTTTGAACATGGTCCAGATCAATTTATCTATTTTTAATTAATTTATCTTGTCTTTGGGAAGTGGTTTAACATATCAAAATTACGCTTTGGACAATTATTTTATTTATTTTTGCTTTACGAACATTGGACTAATGTTTAGTAATTGATAATCAACAATGATGTAGACTGTAGAATTTTATGATCTTTTATCATTTATAGTAATTAGGATATTAGTGTGTAATGAAGCAATGTCTAAATCCCATTACCGCCCTTTTTTTCTTCTCAATCTGAACCAATTCAATGAGTCGATTAATTATTTTTTAACTTTTGAGTTTTAAATAATAAATTTATATTTTAATTCCTGATTTTTTCTACTTTTAGCTTTATTTTCTTTTTTCATTCATTTTTATTTTTATTATATTTTTAATGGTAGTAAATGTTTTAATTTGACCATGCTTATTATCTATTTTCTTTACAATATTTTCGATAAAGAATTTAATGAGATATATAAAACGTTAACTATTAAAACTAAATATTATATAAAATAATTATGTCATTATATAATAAAAAAATTTATAAAATAAAAGAATTTATATAAAATAGATATATAATAAGTGAAGATAAAAAGTAAAAACAATAATAATGTATTTTTATATCATAACATGATAATTCAAATTAAAGCAACCCAATTTTAACCAGATTGTTATTGATTTGAATTGGTTAACGAATTCAAATCAACTTAAATAAATATAAGTCAATTCAAATTTAATTTTACTCTAAATCCAAATCAATCCAATCTATGAATACTCTTAATTAGTTCCCTTTTCTAGCAACCCCAACTTTAACAAATATATGAACACTCTTAATTACTCGTTTGAACTTTTAATTTACATCTGTAAAATTGTCTCATTACTCGTTTGAACTTCAAATTTACATCTCTAAATTTGTCCTGACAGGCTCACACTGTGCACTATACAACCTCTCTAGTTGAGCAACTAGGCACAGTAGCCCAATTTGATTCCCCAAATTCTGTTATGCTGTCCTGAACTTCTGAAGTTGCTTCCCATAGATGGTGTCTAAGTGAACTTTCTTGCCCCTCCACTCCTTCTATGTGAAGGATCCTGCTTAAATCCAGGGACTTATCAGTTAATCCACTATCTTTGCTTTCACTGTCTTTGCTACGTGCTTCATTGTGAAACTCATCTCTATAATTACTTTCCTCCTCGTCTTGTTCATTGTAAACTGAATTCCCTAGTAATTCCATACTCCTGGGGCGTCTTTTCATCATTGGGCTTAAGGACCTAATACCCGTTCTTTGATGTGAATCTAATGGCTCCCTTGGAACCTTAGACCTGAAATTATTCTTGGATGGAGGAATTCTGGTGCAGAATACTTCTTTGAAATTGTTAACCATCCCTCTGTTATATGGGTTGGTTTGTGGGTCATACCGGTATTTAAAATTTTCGTAAGTAGACTGCAAATAAGACAAAGAATTTTCATTAACATACGTTAGAAAACCAAAAAACTAGGAATGCACCATAGTTCTTCATTGTTTACTTGTATCCATATGATCCATACAGCAGATTACGTCATTGTATCAAATTTAGAATTTAAAATTTAGAATACAATAAACGATGATTTCATGCGCACAAAAATAGTGAAAAGTCAAATTTAACGTTTGAAAGAATTATGATCTGAATGGCATTGAAACCTGGTTTGTGATGATGAGGTACGAGTGGAAAACAGTGAGACCGCCAACAAACCAGACACAAAAGAAGGTGTAAACTATTAATACGATGGATGCTATAGTTTTGGACATTGCTTTCCAAATTGATATTTCCTCGGAGTCCTTGATCTTCACAATGTAGACCCAGCAAAAGGCATGTACATATAAGCAAAGCAGAGTGGCAGAGAAAACAAACATGTAGTAGAACCTGTAATTTCGCTACAACCATGTGCATACAACCAAAGGAAAAAAAGAGAAGGGTGATTCAGCGACTTCCAGATTATATTCATATATCTAATAAAACATAATTGTTTATTCATTCGGGTGCTGTTCTGTCACCTCCACGAACCAAACCAGGAAATCAAAAAACTTGTCAGAATAAAAAAAAACGTTGTTTGTCCTTATACATGTTGCGTTGTAAGTGATAGCAGAAAATTACCAACACACGTGCAAAATTATCATCAATTACATTTCTTTTCTTTTTTATTTGGGGGACGAGGGCAGAGGATAAAAATAGGCATTCATTCAAGAAGAATATGATCAGCATATTAAGTTATTAACAATGACTATAGACTTCTACAGATACAAGGAATACATTCAAATGCCAGTATCGGAATCTAGGGCTATGTATATAACCTATGTATAGTGTTCCTTGGGTACCATAAATGTGAAGTTATGAAAGAATGGTAGTTACCAGTCCAATACACTGACCAACCCATGGGCAGTGATGATCAAATCGCTCCACGCAGTTATCACAGACTGAACAATGAGAAGCACGGAGGGGTCTGTAGAGCATGCAAGTATCACAATATTTGACTTTCAATGTTATACCATTAACAATTACATCCTTTGTTCGTGGAAATCGTGACAATGAAATTTGGCCATTGTTGCTATTATCAGTCCAATGATAGTCATCTGTCTCCGGAGGCTGAGCATTACGTGGTACAATGCCAGGATCTCTGGCTGAGGTCACTACAAGGGTGATCAGAACCTGAGAATACATTTCAAGAGTTACGACTTAGGAGTACAGTGGTGAATGAGAAAGATTGTGATGTAAAAGATCTCAATAACCGCATCAATTTTCACTCATATAAGCAGAGAAAAAAATAATACTAGAGAATGGTGCACATTAGTATTTGTTTATCCATTTATGTTCAGATTTGCTCACAAATAAATTAAGATGGCTTTATTTAATTATGATCAAAGTCTTAGTACAAAACTAAATGCTGAAGTTCATATCTTATTCAGCGAGTATTTACGAAAGCAGTACACATGATCTTTATACCTGACTAATATTTACCAGAGCCAATGATATTTTGCTTCACATTAAAATGATACTCCCTCCACTCCTCCCTCTCAAAACTCTGTCTCCTATTAGCATTTCTTAAAAAATAATTTTGAATCTACAGGATAATAATGTTTCACTTATAGTTGGAAAAGGAGTTCCTTTCAAAATATATAGATGAATTTTGAATGCCTTTTGACTTTTCAGCCATTTACTGGTATAATTTTATTAAAATTATTACATCAGTAGTAAATGAAAATGATATGTACTGATGTACAGTAACTAAATGCAGAGTTGCAGGCGCCTGCAAGTAAGACAGAACAAACTGGCAATTTTAAATGGAATGATAAATACAGGTACATTATCGATGTTGGAAATGGAAACTTAAGTAAGAACAAAAGTTTGTTAGTATGAGCTTGAGACATAGACATAGAGGTGAAGATAGATTAAAATTTAACAGAGAAAATGTAGATAAACAAGATTTAATGGATTAAAATATAGATATTGCCGGACAATGTGTGTTAAGACAGAAAAAAATTATAAGTTTGATGGAGGGTTAGAACAGTTGTTATTTTTATGTTTCATATGATCATTTTTTAGTTATTTTCCTCTTCATCTCTCCCCTCATTTCCTCTTTTTTTTTAATCTAAATTTTTTATATCTTAATATTTTTTTCCAACCTCCTCGTATTTATTATTGATTTTATTTATTATTCATTCTAATCAACTTGGATTAAAGGTGATGTTGATGTTTTACTTCAAAACCCCTTGCTTCGAGATGAGTTGTCATCATCATCATTTTTATAGCAGGATTACATGATTCCCTCGAGAATGTAGTAATTAAATCCAAACATGTTCATTATCTTTTCAGAGCTTCCATTTAAGGCAATGAAATAGAGAATCCTAGGATAATAAAAATGTGAAATTACGTTATCGTGCTGATAGGTTTTAGAGGCACCTCTAACAGATTGTTAGTGTGTTTGGATAAGACAGAAGAATCATTCACACATAAAGGGGGAATATTATGAATATCGCTCAAATAAAATGAGAAACTACACATTCGCACATTTGTCTTTGCATAACACATTAATAGATACGAAAAAAAAGAGAGACAATAGTGTAAGATAACATGTTAATGTCTCTAAAATTTAGTAACAGTCTAAAATTTCTTAACTCTGTATGTAGGAGGTCTGGAAATGGAGTGTGTGCTTTCTTTTTGTGAATGAAAGTAGCTAAAAAAATCCAACACAAACTAAGAACCGCGAGAAAACACGTGGATGAAACATCCGCCATTACAACACTAAGGTGAAAATGAGTTCTATGTACCGTGATTCTTTATTAATTATTGTCTAAGAACTGTTTACACTTTGAATACATATAAAATTAACTTCCAGATAAAATAGGCGATGGTACAGGGGAGCACGAACAATTATTGAGCATATATTAAAATGAATCACGGTGTCATGGATCAATGAAGGAGTAAACATTTTAGAAGAAAAAGCTTACGAAGAGTGTGAGAGCAATAAGTACAGCCATTATTGACCATCCGGTGTGATGAGGAAAATCATCTAACAGTTTCCTTGCAACCATACCACAGAACACAGCTACGGGGAGAATGATAAGAAATATCGATATAAATATAGATTTCACATCAGGTCCAAATATAAGCCTCCCTCCACAAAGAAATACCTGAAAAAATAAAATTGAACCACGAATTCAGAAAGCGATCGAGAACAAAGTAATGTGTTATTAAACAGCAAAAATTCAATTATTCAGAAACAGCACAGCGCGGAGAGTTGTTCAATCTCCACTCAGCTAACGAAACTCTACAACTTTTCTCTCTGCATATTCCGAGTCAACTCGGTGTTTAGTGACGCAGAAAACTCGGACAGGTAAATATAAATCAGAGAAAAGTGATCGGAGAAAGTTGCGTGCGACTTACGTTACTGCCTTGCCAGACGCGATAAGTTCTGACCTGTGACTGAGCGGAGGTGGCGCCGGAATCTGGATTTGCCTGCGGCAGAGGTGGCAGTGGCGGCATTGTGTGGGAGTGAAGATCGCAATTAAAGTGGTAAGGCAAATGATTAACGAATGAATGAATCAATGAAGATTGAAAACTGAAGGACGCCACCTCTGGTCAAAGCCTCCAAGAGTGAACGTAAAGACACTTCTTCTCTCTCCTCTTTTAATGTTTTTTTTTTCTATTCCTTTGACTTTCCACTATTCTTAATTTTTTACGCCTTTTTGGTGAAATCATTAACTTTTGACTCCTTATGTATTTTTGTAATTTTCCTTTTTATGTTTTAAATTGAGCCGTTTTCATTTTTGAATTTTATTTTATTATATATCATATGTTAAAATTGATTTTTTTTATTAGTTTCACATCTAAATATAATGGTTTTTTCATATCATCATTTCAAAGATAGAAGCATGACTTCTTACTTATGTCAGCCTATTAATTAAGAGATGATTGATATATGGAACTTTTGTTACAAATTGGATTTTTTCTTAAAAACACACACACACTAAAAGAAAATAAAAAAGTTAAGGGACCTAATTAAAAATTTGGTAAAAATATGAGAAATATGAGAATCCGCAGAATGATTAATTCTATAAAAAATTATAAAATTAAAAGAGTAAACAAAATTTAAAATTTATTAATTAGTATTTTCATTTCGATATCAAGAATTTGAAAGTTAATACAATAATATTAATTTTTCCAGCACTATTATACAAACCAAGTCAAAATAATTAATTTGAAAACATTGTAGTCTACGTTAATGGGTATACTTTTTTTATCCTACTGTGACATTTTGGTACGGTATACAAAATACTCAATATAAATTCATGCTATATAAAGTCCAACACCAGTAAATAATCCAGTCGGTAAAAAATATTCCCAGTAACATTGACTCAGTACACAACCAAAAATAAAGTAACTATGTCAAGGTTTTATACCAACATAAAGTCCGTTTGATAACTCCCAATTAATTAATGCTAACAGCATTGCAGAATCATTATTCAAAAAAATAAGACCGAGAACATCTTGCGGCTTCAAATTCTTGGCTTTGATAACCTCATACCGGCCATTCTGTAGTAACATATCTTTTGTCATCTCTCATCCCCTGGTTCTGCCTACAAGGTTGCATTCATAAACATCACAATCACATTCATGATCTTCTACATAAATTTTTTCTTTAGTCTTTGGAATGAAATCATTTACGATATGTGCAGGCTAGGAATTGGCTGTAATTATGTAAAAATCTTTATGAAAGTAACGAACTTATAATATAGTGAACATATGATCGAGCAAATTGTAACCAATATTTTTGTTCTATTGTGGAAATAAATTCTTTATCTTATGAGTGTTGCTGTAGGTGCTACTTGATCTTAATTTCCAGGTGTCAGTTTAATATATATATATATATATATATATATATATACACTAAGCAATAAAACCAATATTAGGTGTCTTAATTTGGTACTTTCACAAGTTCATATATCAAAACTAGATGGTTTAAAATAGAATGCTATTTTGCTGTCATCTATAATGATCCAATATTGTTTTGAATGACATTGTCTATTGAATCAGTTAAATTTGATATCATTTAATGGACTAAAGGTTTTTTTATATAGCAATTAGTGACTGCGTAAGAGAGTTTATAACAATTTATACATTAATGTTCAATTAATTAAGTTAAACCTCTTAATAATAGACTAAGGGTTTAAATTTATAAATTATAAATCTATATTTAAATGGTTGGTTTTGGTTTTGACATATCAAATAATAATAAATTGTAAATATGCAGAATCTAAAAAGTCAGTCTATCGATATTTCTTTGAGTATGGGTCAGTTGTCACTTATTATATCACATAGGGATTCCAGTAATAATACTTACTAAACATATCATTCAAACATGACACCTAAAATAAATTTTAAAAGATCTTTTATTAGATCTTTTTACTAACATATGCAATCTTTTTATCAATATATAAGACCTTTTATTTATTTATTTTGTAAATACTAATGACAAACATTTTTTCACTGTTGGACCTAAAACGTAAGCTTTCAGATAGTTGCTATTGACCCGTATAATCCCTCAAAATTTCAAGATTATCCCTCTCCAAAAAATATTATAGAATCGTATTTTCATTGCACAAAAGGGAGTGCAAATTTTTTGCACAACGGAATCATGCAACAAATTCGCACCTACTTTTATGTAGTAGAAATATGATATCATAATGCTTTTCGGGGAGGAGAAAAAAATACACAACATAATCATGATTCCGTTATATAAGGAGGGAGTTAAAATATGACAATACTACGAAAGTGTGATTTCATTGTACACTAAAACGGAATCATACTTCTGTTTAGTTTTTTTTTTTCAAAGAAAAAAATGTAAAACAAAAGTGTGGAATTTTGCACAATATAGTCATGATTTTGTTGTGCAACAAGTTGTTGATGCACAACGGAATCATGATTCCGTTGTGCAATAGGTTCTGTTGCAAAATAGAATTGTGCTATGGATTTTTGTTGCGAAATTGTGATTTCGTTGTACATCAACAACATAAAAAATAATAAAATCATGATTATGCTTTACAAAATTTCACAATAGAATCATGATTTTGTTTGACCATGAAAATGAAAAAAATAATACTAGACAGTGTGAGTACCTGTAGCGAGGAGGAGGGTAGTTTAATAATTACTCTTGATTGGTAGGGATAAGAACAATTTTGTTGGGATCAATAGTAACATCCAAACTTTAATTGTTTTAGCTTTAGATCAATCATATGTACAAAATGTGTACTTAATTTATTATACCCAAAAGCTACTCTTTAAAATATATTAAAATTTTCATGTATTCACATATGTTTTACTAAAGCTTGTTCTTGAATGGAAAAAACCATTAAACAATAAATTCATAAGGACAGAGATAAAATTTTCATTTGAAAATAGTAATGTAAATACCTTTTTGCAAATACCTTTACAATTAGTTTATATAACAAAAAATTATTTATTACCCGGGCAACGCTGGGTCGATTAACTAGTTGTATCCAAGATATCGAGGGTGTATACGAAGTGGACATTGTTTGCTACGTGCTTCATTGCCAAACCCCTTTCTCTGTAATCACTTAAAGTGAACTCAATCCTAATTCCATATTTTTGGGGTTTTTTTTCCATCAACGGCCTAGCCCTAAAATTGATCTTGGATGGAGGAATTCTAGTGCAACATATTTCTTTGACGTTGTTAATTATCCCTTTGTGATATGAGTTATCTTTTGACTTACATAGGTGTACTTAGCATGTTCGTAAGTAAACTACACATAACTGACATAAGTGATAAGAGAATGATTTTCATTAGAAAACATCTAACAGAGGGACAAATAGTCCATTTTAAAAAAACTTATTGTCAACCTCTTTCAGATATGAATATCAAACTACAAATGCACCATACTATCTCTCCTCTCATAACAAAGCATGTCGATGGCAACACTGATGAGGTGCTGACAAAGACAATGTATCTTAGTTTAGCCATTTTGTTTTGTTTTTTAATCCTATTTTAGACTTTGAACGTCCATTATCAACTTCTATTTTTACAAGTGAAAACATAATTAATGCAATTGTGATCTCTCACGACCTAAACCAAAATAGTTACGATCACTAAAAAATTGTCATATGTTGTCCTTTGCTTTAGTGATAATTAAACTTTAGTTGTTTGATATTTTTTGAACTGTTTTTTTTTTCTTGTATCAATAGTTATGGTTAGAAGAGTAGGAACGAGCAGGAAAATTATCGGGTCTTATAAATTGATAGAATTTCTCTTTGTCCCCACCTCCACATTTTCAAGTACACCCCCTTTCCTATTTTTTTAAAAGTCAAATTACTTAAATAACTTAAACGGTGGATGATACTAGCACCGCCTTGCGCCGTATCAATACGACAGAAGGCGTGATATTTTATGGCGGACAAATATACATACATACATATATATATATATATATATATATACACATACATGATATATAACATTCATATGTTCATGATAGATTTCAGATGACAGATTTTACGTATGTAAAATGGATGTTTTTTTTTAATTATGGTTTGGAAGTTTTTTTAAAATTTTTTATGAAAAAGGATAAATCATAATACATGTCACGATTTCTAAAACTGAAATTATAAATCTATTTATGACTTCTATATTTTTTTATTTTTAAATTGAAGTTGTAAATTTTTTATAACTTTAATATAATTTTTTTTATTATAAAGTTATGACTCTAAAGTCGTAAACTAAATTCATAATTATTTTTACGATTTTAGTTTCTTTTTATTTATAGAATTTCTTATATAATATGACTTTAAAAGTCGTACGAGTTTTAAATTT
>PYAF01004987.1:614687-642267 GCA_007407185.1 Glycine tomentella | reverse complement strand
AACTCTCATAAGTTTTATTTTTAGACATTTTAAAAAACCGAAAACCGATCCAATCCAAACCGAAAAAGATTGGATTGGATTGGATCGGATTTGAAAAAAATTTCAAACCGAATGGATGATCAAGTGAGCAAACCGAAGGGATTGGATCGGATGGTTTTTTGCTTCAAAACCGATCCAATCCAGACCGCGAACACCCCTAAATGTGTTGCCAAATAGCAACCCCCTAAAAGAAGAAGTAACTGTTGGGCCTAAATGGTCCAATATGTAAACAAATAACTAGGAAAAGAAAATTGGATTACAATTAACGAGATGGGAAGTAGTAGATATGGATAAGTGACAAGTAATCAATATTCTTCATGAGAAATGTATATATATTGTAGATCGAGTACAAGGTACTGGTGGTCCTGAAACTGAAACTATTCCTTCTACGTTATAGTCAGGCGTGTCGGTCCCTGCCAATTAAGGAACTGTACTGATTCCTCCACCACAAGATGATGTTTCATCTCACGAGTTGTGTGTATCACCACCCTAAAAAGTCTCTCGTATATCCAGCATTATCGTGCAGTAGGATTTAATTGGTGGATATGTGATTAGATGATAGGAATTATAGGATGAATAAACTTTATGCTGTACCAGCTTATAGTTTTAGGATTTTGGTGTGTGAGTGTGACCCTAGCTAGTATATGTACTAATACTTCTAGTTAACTTTTTTACACAACGTATTCTATTATCAATCTTGTATCGGTACAGGTATAATATCATTAATAAATACATGTAACATGTGTGTTGTTTGTCATGCTTATAATTAATAAATACATCTAATACATGCTATGTTGGTTATGTTTATAACAAAGTATCAACTTGACTTAGCTGAAACCCATATCAATTTAGCTTAATGGTAATTATGTCCAAATTAAGGTTCATAAGTTAAAATGTTTTTTTTGTAACCCCTTAAACTATGCCCAGATCAATATACTTTTTCTTGGTTTTTAATTAAGTTTGTCACACAAAATCTTAGTAACTCCTTTCTTACCGACTTTAATTTCCGCCTTGATGCTTTAACGACTTAACGTATACTTGGTGCACACTTGAGACTTCTCGCACAACACTCTGTGCATCTGTAATTTTTGTATATTGAGTCAATGTATAAATAAAGAAGTTTGATTTTATATATATATATATATATATATATATATATAATATTATCCTATATTATCTTATATTATAAATTGAAATACATAATTTAGAGACTGAAGTTTTTACTTTATTTCCTCTTTCAATTCCACATTCCTCAATAATCACTTGTCTTTCTTTTCTGAGTTTATATTTCACATACTAACTCTACAACTATAGCTAAAAGTTTCCACTATCAAACCATTTCAAAACTACTTTCATTTTATCTTCTATATATTGTTGATATTCTTAATTGTTTATCTCTTTTAATTTATCATTTCTATCTTTATTTTTAAATACAATTTTTAATTAAAAAAATTAGAAAACTATGAATAATAAAAAATAATTGTATATCATTATTACTTTTTTATTATAAATATAAATATAATGTGTGTGTGTGTGTGTGTATATATATATATTAATTTTAAATTCAATTATTATATAATTTTATAATAAAAAATATTTATTTATTATGAATTATAATTTTATGAAAGTAAACATTTATATATCATGTGTAATATGCACAAGTTAAATTTAAATAAAAAAACACACACTGATATATCATTTGTAATGTTTATTTAAATAAAAATAAGCATTTACATATCAAGTGTAATATACAAGATAAAATTAAATAAACCGAATACAGCACAACCTTAAAGGAGATTTTTATTTTTTTTTACTAGATATTTGTTTTCGGAGATAATCTTGTTAGAGACTCTATCAAACTGACACTAAATTTGTGAGAATCCCTCCCAACAAAGATTTGAATCTTGATTCATCATATTAACAATTAGTCTTTTCTATTAGATCTAATTCGTTGTTGTGATAATTTTCTTATTGTAAAAATAAAAACTATAATAGTAGGTCATATAATTAATTATATGGATGATTAAAACTAAAAGTTAGTTAATTAGTAATCACATTACTACTTAATCATATGTTTTTTTTTCTTTTTTCTAGTCTTGATCATTTAAATAAGAAGGAATTATCTATTTTTATAATCCTAACTCACAATAAAAAGTACTTTCATGATCATCCATGTGTTATATGATGTAGATTTATATAATCTCTGACAATAAAAAAAATTGCTCTGATAAGAATAGCTTCACAGACATAAGAATTTTTTAAATGAAAATGAGAATCATCAATTTTAAACTTTAAATTAAAATAAAAGATTGAGATTATAATTATTTATTCTTTTAGATGATATATTAATTAAAGATAATTAATTTTTAAAACATATAAATAAAGACATGCTTCTTAAATTAGAGAAAATAAATTATGCATTAACAATATAAAATAATTTTATATTATATATTTAATTGTAAACTATGATGTATATCAAGTTTATTGAATTTTATACTGATTCTCTCAATATAAATAATGATTTTTATTGGTTGATAAATAAATAAAATTATATTGATGGTAAATAATCATTAAATTCATTAAGTTATACTAAGTTATAAATGAAACTAATAATATAAAAATATGAAGAAAAAAAGTCTGTGCAGCTTTGATTAAATTATATTATATCACTTAATTTGAGGTAACTTATTAAATCAATAAAATAGTAATACCTGTGAATCGAATATATATAATTAGTGATATTGGTTCATTTGATTAACCTTTTGCTAATTATATATAATTTTATTATAAAATCTTATTAAAATTAATTATTTGCCTTGACCATAAAAAAATAAAAATAAAAAGAACTCTTTCTTTTCAATTCGAAACTTATGATAAAAAAATAACCTCAAGTTTCACGTACATTATGATAAGGAACACTTTTGGAAATTGGAATCCTTTCTATATTGTTGCAATAATAATTCACATTTTCTTACATCATCATCGATGATAAAAAAATAAAAATAAAGTTAAACATGATCTTGTCTTCCACTTTTTTTTTGCTCTTTTAGCTATTGCTTTGATAATTTTGTAATAAAAATGTGTTATACCTCAGGAGATTACATTCAATTAATTCTCGTGTAGGCACCACCGGATACTGTTTTTTCACATGGTTTATATCCAAAGTAGTGGGAATATGCAGGGTGCTCTTTCTTCACTTTGCAATGGCGAAATACGAAACAGAAAAAAGTGAATCTTTTTTTTTTCTATTAAAATATTTTGCAGCCATGCACTCGCAGATAATATCATATCCTTTCTTCATTATTGGTTCCATTAAAAACCAATTACCTGACGTCATGAAATAATTTTTGAAAATGAAAACCCTCACGAGGGTTCCTTCGTACTGAACACACATACAGAGGGAAAAAATCATCATTATCCTTTCCTTTTGGGGTGGAGGGGTCTAACCTACGTCACCTCCCCTTCAGCCATTGCAAATTTTATTCACACTTCCATTTCCAACTAGGAATAGATCTCTACCACTAACTTAAAGTCTCGCTGAATTATTGAAAAAATTTCTTATAATTTTAATTAATTTATGCCGTGGCACCTGTCCTTATCTTATATTTTTTGTTGGGTAACAATATGTTTAATTACCCAAGGCCAAGACAACTAAGAAAAAAACAAAACCCCAAATACACTTTTTTTTAATTTTGGAATTATTATATATATCTCTACACTATATAAGTTTCTTTAAATGGTTACGAGTTAATCCAATTACATAACTTTGTAATCCTAGCTTTTTGCGAAAGTTGGAGGAGAATATATAAAAATGGGTGATATATATGGATAAGGGATTGGAGCGTTTGCCAACAATATAATATTAGTTTTTAATTCATTATGGAAATACGAATACCTATTGGCGGATTCACGCGAGTATTGCCTATGGTGGCTAAAATGTCACAAACTCTTAAATTTTACAGTGACACACTCACTATATACCAGCCAGTAATTAATTGAGAAGTAGTAGTGTGCATTGCGGCTGATACCTAGCTAGGTCAAGAAGCAAAGGCGTTTCTTGTTTAAGTAAGACAGCATATTCTCCATAACGAAGCTGGGTTTATTTATCCACCGTTAAAATCCCTCCTTTATGCCAAAGGAGCTAGGATCCGAACAACAAATGCGATTACACATCAAAAAGAAGATATTCTAGCTTATAGATAGTTAGCTAGTGCGATCGATTCAGGATTTTACGAATGGGAAGGGTATCTCTCAAACTTCTCCGGAATCCTGCAAAAACAATGGAAGGGGACATGCAAGTGGGTTCACTCTACATATAGTGTGCACTTACCTCGAGTGCATTACAGTGCACCATGACAAATTTGGTTGTCTAATTAGAATTTAATTTGGTCTCAACTACACCATGACAACATGGTTTTAAGATAAAATGGAAAATGTATAATTTTTCTTTTGGGTTATTAATTAAAATGTGTATAAGGGAACTCTAATCCATGTACAAATGTTCAGCAAAATGATCAAAACTGTTTAATATAATCAATAGGATAAACTCACAATAAATATGAGAATACACCCAACTTCCCCTTCCCTATGGCTGAGCATGGATCAGTTACGATTGCATACGATATAAATAATTCAAACCTTATAAACTGAATAGGTATTAATCTAGATCAATTTCGTTCATTTGGACTATCAATTAAGTGGGGTGACGGGTTGATCAGACTATAAATGTGTCAAGTGTGGGTATGTATGGGATGGTAGAAAATAGGAATTTAAATACAATTCTCTCTTCACATGTTGTTACTCAAAAAATTAAATCCGATTCGTGCGGACTCTTTTTGCAACTAACAAAGAGATAAGAATTGTCACATGAAATTGAACATAATTTTGTAAAAGAATAGTCCACTTGTCTCTCAAGAAGAGATGAAAAACATAATCAATATCATTTGATTAAATAATTGACCTAGTCTCTTGTTATTTGAAGAGAAGTCTCACAGTAGTTGGTGGTAACAAAATGTTATAATTGTTACTTTACACTTGAATGATGACACCCATATAAAGATTCAATTTGAGGCTCTCACCCTCACTGCCACCATTATCAAAAACATGAAGATGGACAGTGAAGTCAATAACTATGTCAACAACACCAATGGGGAGAGTAATTTGCCAATGCTAGAGAATTATGCCATGGATTCCTCTTTTATGCTTTGATTGTGAAGTTGAGTTTGGATTTATTCACCCCATTTTAATTATAATCATAGAGAAGGAAGAGAGAGAGAGAGAGAGCGAGAGAAAGGCGAGAGAAGGTAAATTTGTTGAGGACTTTGATGATGATCGAAGGTGACAAGAAATTGTTCTAGTGAAATGAAGAGTTTTGTAGCTATTTGAATATACATGCCAGAGGAGATGAATAGTTTTCAAAAAGGAAGAAAGATAAGGTTGAGTTTTTAGAATTACTGAGAAAATGCATTTAGAAGTTATGTTGAAATTGCTCAGGGGATTCATTTTGAAATTGTTGAGTCAATATTTAGTAATAGTGGCCTATGGTGAGGTGATTGAATTAACAACTAACAAGACCATTTATGCTCTTTGTTATTTAAGTGGATAGTCGAAGGATAAAATATATTTTCATAATTTAATTCCTAAGTCTTTTTCTTATGAGTCCAACATCTAGGCTTACTTTTCTCGATTTTTTAGCTTTGCTTATGATTATGGTGCTTCTCACACCTTGGTTATTGTGAACTTTCATGATATGATATTAAGCTTCATGTTGCTCCCACTACTATATAAAAAAAATTAGGACACTGGAACAACGATAGTTCTACGAAAATCGTCTTTAAAAAATTATTGGTAACATTTTTGTATATAAATGAATGCGTTAATGAAGATTTTAGATAAAATCTAAAATCGTCATAAAAACACTCAGATTGAAGATGATTTTGGAAAAAAATGTCATAGGTGGGACAATTTTAATGATGGTTTTAACCAAAATCGTCGTTGTATTTTCAATCTCTCTCCTAATAGAGAACCAACCCTAGCTTTGGTCTCTTCTCTTCGTTTTCTCCTTAACCATGAAGAAGCTCTATCGTAGAGGAACCATTCACCTCTCCTTCCTCCCTGTCGCCATCCTTACCCTCACTTATTCCCTCTCCCTAGAGAACTGAGAATCCTCGCATACCTCATCTCATGCTCGTCAAGCTCGTACATCTTGTAAACTCTCTAACTCAATTCTTTAAATTTCAATTCAATTTCTCAAACACTGAACAAATTACAGTGAAATCAACCATAATCGACAAGGGGACGGTGCTGGGCGTGGTCGGCCTGTTGCTAGAAGCCACCGAGGAAAGCTTTGATGTAGTCGCCATTCGCGTCGTTGATGTGTTCCTCATGCCAAAGTATAAATACGACTATAGCAAAAGCAATTCTATGAGTAAGTTTTTTTTCGTTCCTTGCTTGATTTGCCTTTTGCAAATGAAGAGTGGCGGGAAGTTCCTTCAGTTTATCCATGAATGTTGTTTAATTTGAAATAATGTGTTTGTGTGTGTGTGACTTGATAAAAACTAATTAGAAAGGATTATTTGACTTAGAGCAACAAGTGATAAGATGTCAATAATTTTTTATGAAAGGACTATAATAATTTTTTTAGGATTTAAATTGGGACTGCTGATAAGATGCCAATGTTTATTTTTTTTTCTAATTGTTATTTTTGGTAATTTTCCCAAATTTTACCTTGGCCTTGAACGAGGATGTACCTATCTTTGGTGTTTGTTGTTAGTTTTATTGTACTCTTATTCAAAAACATTGAAGTTTGATATGTAACCGAAACCTGGGGAAATTGATGTTACATTAATGGAGTTTCGAAGTGTATTATGTGACTTTGCTTTTGCATCCCTAATGTAGACAAATTATAATTTGATTTTATATTTTACATGAGATACGCCAATTAAGCAATTTATTGGAATTTTTTATTGGTTATTGGAATTTGATTATCATATGACCAAAATTTAGGTCCAGGCACACAGGTAGCTTACCTATTCATGGAGAAGCATCAACAAAATCAGATTTGTACAGGGAAAGGTTATTGTTGTTGTTCCAAAGGCTCTCTCATGACCAACATTTTTCAACGCCGGCTTTTGAATATGAATTTTCACATTTGGGTGCTAAGGTACTATAGGTGCTCTAGTTCGCTACAAACTTTAATTAAATGTTACAGTAAATTAAATTTTCCTTCCTTTTGAGATGCTTAAATCCAAGTGATTCAAGGACTTTGGTACAAAGTGCTTAAAATATATTTGTCCTATCTTCATAATGTTTTTTTTACTGATTTTGTATGTTATAACTCATAATAGCTCAATTTTTTTTATAAGCATGGATGTATTGGCATGTGTCTTTGACAAGCAATACAAGATAACTACAAGACTCTTTTCAGAGAACACTATAGTTGTGGCTGAAGGGGAGATGCTTGTGGAGGGTATATTTCAGGTTCTTGTTAGCACACCCAGCTCAATATCTGCTTCATGTGATATTTTTGTAAAACGAATTAGTTATTTGATTTGTGTGTTCTTGTATTCCAAAAGTAAATTTTTTCAACTTGAAGTTCACTAAAGATATGATTGCATCTTAATTTTATGACATCTAATTTCCTTCTTGATTGTTTTTATTAAGATAATTAGTTTATTCAAGATGGAGATTACTAAACATTTAGTAGCAACTTTATTACTAATAAGTTTGTTTTTGTTTTACAAACTCCCTCTCTGATCCAACAATGAACATTATGCATGCCCTTAAATAAACTTGAACTCAAATGCTAAAGCTGAATTGTATACTTTATCAGTAAATATTCTCTCTGCATGGACTTTTAAGGAATTTTTCTGTGGAGGGGTTTGGAGGGAAAGCGAAGGGAGAGTGTATTTTCATTTTTTAAATTGAGAAAGTTATTTAATATTTATAAAAGATGAATAGGGGTGATTGGTTTTCTTTTTAAAATTTGGTTTGCTATTGCTAAAATTGAAATGTAAAATATTAAGAAGGTTTAAAAACCGTTGTGAAAAGTCAATACTTTTCATGACAACGGATTCAAAGACGATTTAAAATCGTCGTGGAAAGTGTAAAAAAACTGTCCTAGAAAACCTTTATTAAAGTAATGTGCCAAACTCTTTTTTCTTAGTTCTACCCTCTCCATGTCTTCATGCTACAATCTCTAAAGCAAAACCACTCCCACAAACTTGTTTTCCTAAAACCAAAATGACACACAATAGAGTAACAAGCCTTAAAAAGATAAAATAGAAAACAAACAAGATTAAATCTATAAATAATGCATATAAATAAGAGTAAAACAACAACATGCTAATTAAATGTGATGTAAAACACAATACATCCATGGTCTACTTAGTTGATGGATAAGTTTCTCTTTCATGGTTTACTTTCACTTAGATTGGTATATTGAATCCTATTACATTGTTGTGGAAAAAAAAATAGAATATATATATTGAATGATAAAGAATAATTTTGGTAAAAATCATATTTGTGAAAATGCAAAAAAGAGTTAATTTTTATCTTTTTCAACACTTTGTTTCTCTTTAAATATCCTATATAGTCTCTTTACTTACACTCATTTAACTCCTAATAGTTTAAAAAATTATTCATGACATTTTTCACGTAAAAATCATTTACAAATAAAAATCCTTTTGTGGGAAAGCAGATCAAAAGAAAGAAAAAACGAATATGTATAAGGAAGGTGGCGTGGAGGACCAGAAGCAGGTCAATTATGGGATAGTGCTACATATAAGAATTCCAAACTTTTAAATAAAGTTATTAATTAATGAATAAATATAGTTGGGAATCGATTATTCGTCTTTGATTTGTTATTTATTTCTCGTCCAAATATTTTAGTTTTATTTATAAGTTCAAAATTAATATGATGTTAACAAAAAATTAGATATCTGTATTAAGCAATACAATTATTAAGTTATTTATTAAGTAATCCATTTAAGATAATTAATTAACGTGGTCGTTGATAATTAATTGAAAGAAATTGGACGGAGCAAGCATATATATAAAACATTAGAATAATTCGAAGATGGAGAGGTTACATCATGCTCCTCAATTAAAACTTTTTGGTGGCTGGCAGCCCAATTATTAAAAAGAAAAAAAGAAAAAAGAAAGAGAAACACGTTTATTATGAATATCCACATAAAGAGTAGCGCAAATTCATTTGCCTGTCGCTAACTATAGTTCGCAAGGTGGACCCGGAATCATAATGCAAATAATGCCAAAGATGGTGATATTGGGGGTTACCACTTACCACGGTAACATTTTGTAATGGTAAAGTTCTATCAAATAGAGAGAGTCACACACTCACACACCCTAACCCCTTAGGTAATTCAATTCAAGTATATGAAACCAGACCCAGGTTTCAAAGTATATATGAGTTGGAAGGCTTTAAGCCACTTGGTGGGTGACACATCAGAAAGAGCCATGGTGGGCCATGGGAATTTTGTGTATGTACCAGTAATAGTACTATCTTAAATTATTTAACCCGTGTGTGTACAATAGATTTATACAAATGAGGTTAGAGAGGGTAATAGGGTAAGAAAAGTGTTTGGATATATAGTTAAAGCAAATGGCGTTTGGGAGGAACAACTGGAAAGTGTACGTGTTAAAGTTAAATTGATGTATCGCATTCCCGTTTGCAAGTTGACCGAGCTCTCCATACTTTTCCCCCCCTATAAATACCCTTGAACCATATGCATATCGATTCGTGGGATTTAGAGAGAGAGAGAGAGAGAACTTCAACTGAGGGTGAGAGTGACACATATCTAGGGAGAGCACTACTCTAAAAGTTCTATTAGATTCTTCAAAACATGACCATGCATCGCGAGTCTTGGGCTTTTGTCTTCGGCGTTATGGGTATATACTAATACTAGCTACTTACAGTCATCTAGTTTTTTTTTTTTTAGAAAAAAAATTGTTCAGTATAATCCATTTCCATCTCCATATCACGCCACATTATTCATCCTCATCATCATCTTAATTAACCTCTTTCTTAATTCATCTAGTTTGGTATGATGTTCCTATCATTTTGTGAATCCTCGCCAATTAATCCTTAAAGTTGACGTCAAACTTCCACTTTTATTTTTTGTTACTACAGCAATAGGTAGAACATGCATATTGCATGGCCTCTAATGCAGTTAGGAACATATATTGGATATAGCAATATACTTAATTTATTCACACGTACGCTTTTTAATAAATATAATTATTCCATATATATAGGTGTTAAATGAGAAAATCATGTTATAACATTTGATCACGAGCTGATGGATGTTTCTTTTTGCTGTTAACTTGTTTTTACAGGTAACATCATCTCCTTTGGAGTGTTCCTTTCTCCATTGTAAGTGAATTTTAATTATTATTTTTGGTTTCAGTGTGTGTATATATATATTTATATATATATATATATGTACTCTCTGTATTAATTAATCTTTAAGAAGGCTAATTTCATGAATATATAAATATCTGCGTTTGTAGGCCAACCTTTTACCAAATCTGCAAGAAGAAATCCACTGAAGGGTTCCAGTCACTTCCTTATGTTGTTGCACTGTTCAGTGCAATGCTTTGGATTTACTATGCTTTCGTCAAAAGGGAAGCTGCCCTCCTTCTCATTACCATTAACACATTTGGAATTGTTGTGGAGTCAATTTACCTTACAATCTTCCTAATTTATGCCCCAAGGAAGCCTAGGGTATTTATCTTATATAACCCTCCTTTATAGTTTTCTTAATTTATTTTCTTGTTATTAACTTTTAAATTAAACTGAAATTAAATCTTTCGATGTATAGTAATATTTATTAATTTTTTTGTCTTGGCTGGGATCACAGCTTACAGCCATCAAGCTTCTTCTCTTACTGAATGTGTTTGGGTTCGGAGCCATGCTTCTATCAACTCTCTACCTGTCAAAGGGAGCAAAGCGTCTTGCTATCATAGGATGGATTTGCCTTGTTTTCAACATCAGTGTCTTTGCTGCGCCTCTCTTCATTATTGTAAGAATTTTACAAAACCTAATTAATCATTTTTTATTATAAAATTTGAAGTAGAAAATTCAATTTCATTCTTTTGTAGTAGTTTGGTTGAGACAATGATTAATTGAATTGTTATGATCAATACGTGCAGAGGCGAGTCATAAAGACGAGGAGCGTGGAATACATGCCATTTACTTTGTCAATGTTTTTAACCATCAATGCTGTTATGTGGTTCTTCTATGGCCTTCTCCTCAGGGATTATTACGTTGCTGTAAGTTTAATGCTATACTACTACCTACGTACATATTCATTAATTCTTTTACATCTGAACTATTATTGTATTACTATTATTCTTAAAGCCGCATACGTGTCTTGCTTACTTTGTCCGTTCCTTTTCTGGGAAATCCCTTTAGTTTTTCATTTTGCTTTATATGTGATAATGTCGAATCAATAATACTACAAAATTAAATGTTTGCGTTCTCCATTGATGCGAAGTTCCCATGAATAAATCCAAGTGCAATATGGACAACCCATATTTCTAAGTACATGATTATTTGATCATAACAACTTTTATGCGTAGGACAATTTAATATGATTCTTCTCTTCTTTTTGGATAAAGAGGGTATATATATAAAAAGTTTGATTGAAAAAAGATGAATTAATTAATTAATGTTTGCATTTGGACGATGCAGCTTCCAAACACACTTGGGTTTGTCTTCGGCCTAATTCAGATGGGGATGTATTTGATGTACAGAAACGCCACCCCAGTGGCACTAGAGGAGCCAGTGAAGGCTCAAGAATTGAATGGTCACATCATTGACGTTGTGAAGATGGGAACAATGGAACCGAATCACGCAGCTACAGGTGGTGCTGTTGGCAAAGTCTGAATATCACCATTGAGATTATATGCATGTGGAGAAACAAGGGATCAATGACAAGAAAAGTTTAAAAAAGGAAATAACCTAAACGTTCAATTACTTTACTGAGTGAGGTCACATCTAATATCACTCATATCTACAATGCAAGAATAGTGAGTAGTCTTTGGTATAAGTGTTTGGTTCGATTTATGTAAAGGTGTGGTTTAAATTTGCCTGTTCGGGTAGATGTAACTGTTGGCCACAACACTCAGCCTCTCTTAATTTGGCCCATATCTCTCTCATATTGTACTACTAGTGTAACGTAGTATATTCTCTTCTCTCGGTGTATCCCCCAGTCAAACTCATTTCAATTCACTTTTCCCTTGTATACGTAATTAATGTTCGGT
Organism: Glycine tomentella; assembly: GCA_007407185.1. Lineage (NCBI taxonomy): Eukaryota > Viridiplantae > Streptophyta > Magnoliopsida > Fabales > Fabaceae > Glycine > Glycine tomentella. The sequence continues at coordinate 629,946 of PYAF01004987.1, read as the reverse complement.
TAATGAAAATTAATTATTTTAGTAATTTGGTGCCTTTATTATTTATTTATTTATGTTTGCAATTTAATTCTCCATCATTATCCTAAGTATGTGATCAAATTGTATTGGTAATTGTCAAATCATATACAATTAAATGTTTATCATAAGTGATTAAAGCAATGAGAAGTGGATTCACTTTGCTTTTCATGTGTCATGGAAGGGGGCAGATAAGCCATCTTAAAAGTTTCTAAAAAAAACTTTGTATATCTTGACAACATTGTTCCAAGTTAAGGACAAAAACGCCGGACATTATGATTATAGGATACTAATCCAATCGTGCTCGATCCGATTCAATCTTAAAAGGAAAGTGTTAAAATAAAGAAATTCCAATAATTAGAAATTGCAAAACCTACGGATTAGAACCCCAAAACTATATTGACTCTTAATTAATTAAAATTTACTTAGGAGCGTTTGCTCAAAGTATAAACCTAAGATATATAGGACAAAGTCAAAACATACAAAAAAAGTGCTCTTGATGAAACATAAAAGTGAATTGCTCATGGCCAAGGGAATCCATGCATATCTATTTGTCTTCCTTTGCTTGCACCTTCCCCGACTTTGCATTTTTGTATTTAAAAAAATAAAACTTTTCCCTTTTTTTTCACTATTGTCTAGTGTTACCGGTTAACTAACTACGAGTCTGTTCTGTCTGGAATATATAGTAACTGTTCCGGATAGTGATTTGAGGGTTTGAGCAACTGTACGGATCTGAGGTTAATTAAGTGCATGGGCATATCAATGTTGCACTTTTTTTAGAGTTCTCATTTTTTTGACACCATTCTTTGTGGCCCATTAACTCGGTTTTTTTTTACCGAAAAAGGTTATAAAAAATGTTAATTATCGTTTGAGGTAAAATTTAAATAAATTACCAAAGGGTATAACATGTGTTACGACTTGTGAGTTAGAAGTCATAACTCCTTTTACAATTTCTATTTTTTTTATTTTTTTTTTACTACTTCAGTGTAAATTTTTTTTTAAAAAAAAATTACGACTTCAAAGTTATAATAGAAAAAAAAAATTACAATTTTACTGGAAGTTGTAAATAATTTTATGACTTTCAAGTCATAATTTTTTTTTTTTGGACTTTAAAGTCATAAAATTGTTTTTTTTTGTTTTGCATACGACTTCAAAGTGTATGTCCCTTGTTTTATTAAAAAAAGTTATATATTATTTGTTTTAATTTTATTTTCATTTAATTTTAAAATAAATTATAAAATTAGTTTAATTTAATTATTTTAAATAAAAATAATTTAAATTTTGTAGTTTAATTTAATATTTGGTATATTTATTTATTTATTTATTTAATATACTTCGTTTAAATTTAAGTTAATATTAATATTTGTTTTAATTTTATTTTCTTTTAAATTTATGAAATTAAAAATATATTAAATAAATAAAATATTACAAAATAATTATAACATAAATTAATAAAATATTAAATAAAAATTATACAAAATATCAAATTAAATTATAAAATTTAAATTATTTTTATTTAAAAAAATTAAATTAAACTAATTTTTATAATTTTTAAAAAATGTAAAAAAAAATAAAATTAAAACAAAAAATATATAACTCTTTTTAAAAAAAAAGTAGTACGACTTCAAAGTCGTATGCCAAAAAAAAATTAAAAAAATGGTTTTACGACTTTAAAGTCGTAAAACCCAAAAAAATAAGAAAAAAAAGATTACGACTTCCATTAAAATTATAAAAAAAAATAGTTTTTTCTGTTACCACTTTAAAGTCGAAAATTTAAAAAAAAATACATTGATGTCGTAAAAAATTTTAGGACACAACGACGCAATTATTAGGGGCGCGCTCTACCACTGAGCTAATAGTCCGTCGTGCGGGCCTCCCGCCGGGGCCCGCTATGCCAAAAGCAAGAGAAACCCCATCCCTCTCTTTCCTTTTTTCACCCCCATCCATATAACCTACATGTTCAATTGAACTATGAGCTAGAGGTCTTTTGACTTTCGTATGGGCCATGGAGGCCAGTGCTCCTAAAATCATAGAAGCAATGCTGCAAAAATAAAAGATTTGTTGCAATGTAGCTCCATAGGAACCATAAATAGAAACACGTGAAATATTATCATAGAAACGATGGAACCCACTAATTTTTTATATATGTCCTATTTCATTTATATTATCTTTTTTGATATCTAGTATCAATACAATTTATTATTTTGAGGTTGAATATTTAGAAAAAAAATATAAAAAATCGTGGTTGGGGAGACTTTAGTTTTAAAAAAATATATAGAAGTCAGAGTAATGCATGTTACGACTTACCCTCATTTGATAATTTATTTAAATTCTATCTCCAAATGATAATTAACATTTTTTTACCCCTTTTCGGTATAAAAGTCCATTAACTCATTCTAAGATTTTTAGAAAGTGATATAATCTGACTCGATCATATTGATTTATTGGTCTGGAAACTAGACATCCAATCAATTCAAGTCACACTTGGATTGGATATGCATATGACTCGATGCGAATCGGTCCGACTCAATATAACTCAACTTTGAATCAATGACTCGATTGACTTAGTGAGTCATGTATTTTTTTTGTTACAGTTGAACCACATCACTTATGAAAAAATTTAATTTATACCTTAAATTTATGTTGTTTATAAATTTGCTTAATATTTTTACCAAACATAACACTATCATAAAATTTGAGATGATGATAGAGTTGTTGTCACTTTCAATTTTCTCTTGACTAATTTGTGTGTATTATATTATGTCTAGCAGTGTATAACAATGATAGTTTTAATAAATAGATGATAATAATATATTTTTAATTCTAAATTAAGGTTATTTATATTGAATTCTAAAAAAAATATGTTGTGTATTAAATTTTTAAATAAATTTATAATTATGTTTCTAAATATATTAAATTTGTTGAATTTTAAATCTTAAATGTACAAGTTTAGATATTATGAAATATTAGAATTTTTTTAATATAAAGTAAGTTATATAGGTCAATTAGTGACTTGTTGAATTGATTCTTAATCCAATATCTTGCCAGCATCGATAATCCGTCAGAGTCTTGATAACATTATTTGTAGATTAGTTTTACCATTACACTGCATCCATATCTATCTACTTTTGTAATTTAAGAACTTTACTTCTTCAATCCAACAATTTTATAAATTATATTAAATAGGTCCCACAAATAATCACACATTATTATATTTTATCACTTTTTTTTTACGAAATATTGATCCTATAATTTTTTTAAGATCACTTGTATGACGACTTGATCCTAATTAAGATTTTGTTCCAACAATAGATACTCAACCAGCACACTGGTTCTATTTCTTAAACATAGTGGTGGATACCATTGTTGTGGATGACTTAATCTATATTAATATTAATAGTAAAGGAAATATTTTCATTTGATGTACAATTTTATTGGACTATTTTATCTTTTGTTAATTTTAAATTATTTTTTTCTTAATAACTATCCACTATTTTCATGTTTTTTTTACTTCTAATTTCTTTTTCTTTTTCTTTTTTCTTTTTTAGTTAAAATAAGATAGAGATACGCTCCACTAGTTATAATTAAGAGAATAATAATATAATTACTACAAACAAAAACGTGGTTGGAAAACCCTCACTCAATGGATTAATATAGGAGTGAAATCCCTGATTGCAAGCTGACACATACTCACTCACGGTCCCACTTCAGCTTGTAAATATAAATACCGTATTTGTATTTCTCATTTTTTTCTCTCTTTTTTTATTACGTTATATCATTAATTATGTTATCCACTTTTTTTTTCTCCTCTTCTTATTTCTCTTTAGGTGTCTACGTTTATAAGGTGTCCAAAGATTTTTTTTATATAGAAAAAATGTTTAATTCTCCTAGGGAATCTGATATTTTGTATCAGATGACATAAAATCACCCTGATTTATATTGCCCCACCACTTCATACATGTTTCGTGGTAACCTCCCTTGCAAGGTAGACACACTGATCGTCACAAAATTAAAAGACATATAGGGGGAGGAAATTTAAAGAAGACAAAGTTGAAATTTGCATTTTCTTTTTTTAAACTTGCTTTGTGTCAATTTCTCCATAGGAAAAGCTTGAGCCTTTGTCTATGTGTCGTTAATTCGTGTATGCTTTTAATAAAATGTCGCGTTCTGATATATCTTGGGACGAAAATTACGAAGGATTTGTTTCAAGTGATTAATTCATTTAATTGTTTTTGCAATTTCGGGAGTGGGGGGGATAAACTCAATTAAAGGGAAACGGCAGGCAGAGGAAAATGCACTAACTAAACGTGAAACGAAAGAATGGGCCAAAGAGAGAGAGAGAGAGAGAGAGAGAGAGAGATAATGCACCAAAGGATGTTGATGACTATGCGTCTCAAGATAAGCATTTGAAGGCTTTACGCAAATAAGTGAGGGAAGGTGTTGCTCCAAAAGTTGCCTATGATTGTGTTGAAAGATAACCTTGCCATGCACAATACTTGGTTGGCTTGTTCCCGTGCTCAATCCTTCAAGCTGATGCGCCACCATGCATAGATAAGGGTGATGCAATACACCACTTGTTGGGTATCTTTTAAAGGCCCTCAAACCCCATTATAGTATTTGTCAACCATCAAACCCTGTCTTCTTCTATTGCTTTATCATGTTTTAAATTTATCCTAGCGTCAATGAAATGATCGATCGTCGTTCATTACATGAGCATGGGGCGCCAATTTATTATTATTGCTTTTCAATTTTCATTAATATCTAGTGGCTAACCTCTTATGTATTTGCCAATGATTGCCCCATAATACCGTCCTAGATTATATATATGATTTGGTTTTGGCTATTTTGATTTTTAAGTGACTGGACCTGTACCATGTGTCATGCATCAACTTTGTGGTAGACCTTGCTTAGCTCATATATACTTTAATTCAATCATATCTTACTCTCCCTACCTTTTCTTCTCTTTAATTTTCTCTTTTCCCTGTTTAAACGTTTCAATCAGTTCAGTTACGTGGCCGGAAATTCATCTTAATACGTGTTCCATTTAACCCTATCATTATTTGCCACATGACCCATTAGAGATTTTATGTTCCTACTTTGCTGTGCTGGTTCACCCTCACTCGCATGAATCTATCTGACAAAGAAGATATATGTGCTCGATCACATAAAACCAATCTATTATTGAAATCTTATTTTCTTCAATATCCTCAACATTGTTCTATGGTATCAAGCAAACTATTTAAGATTTGGTCCTAGTACTGTCATGTAGTACTAATCAACGTTGATCCTTAATGACTAATGTACAATTAAACTTTTTTCAAATTTTCGAACTTTCCTTAAATTGTTAATTCTTAATTGAAAACTTTAACAAACTTCCTTGTCCCAACCCAAAAAAAAAACAAAAAAATATGTAAATAAAAAAAATCGTGTTAATTAAATAAAGATCAAATTTAACATAAATGGGACTATTTTTTTTTAAAATAGTGCTGATAAGATAATTTGTTGTCAATTATATCACTAGTTAATTTATAGTTTACCAGTTTTTTCAGGAGTAAAATGTGTATAAATAATCAGTAATCAAATATGAAATGGCTCCAATAATATGGCTCTTCAAATTGTTTGTTCGACTGACGTCGTTATACAATTTACGCATGATTTGTAATTCTCCTATCCGTTGCATAAAGATTAACTAATAATAGTCTAACTTATATAGTAATTAAAATTATATTATTTAATAAGCTACCAAATCTCCATTTTAAAAAAACTACCAAATCAAAGCATGTTACCTAGAAAAGGTAGCGTCTGAAATTACAAAAGTAATTAATTTATTTTAAAAGAAACATTTTAAAATTTTGATTTTATTTGGAAAAGGTAGAATAATTAAAATTACTTTTTCCGTGTCATTGTACGAATCAAATCCTAAAAAACTCTTGACGCGGTTCGTAAAGTTTGTTTTACAATGTTAATTGTTAGGTTATCATTGAACCACCGCGCCTTTATAATGCTTTCGATCTGAGCTCTCACCCAAGAAAGAAGCTGTGGTGGGTTACTACCATTGCAATCATTTTCAATTTTTACAGTTAACTGATTGTGAAAATCCAGACACAAATATAAAGTCACTCTACACGTTGCAAAATTTAAACCAAACTTTCCATGTAAATAAAGGAGAGATTCTTTACTAGTGGATTCAGTTCGACTAAAATTGATGGAGTTTAATGAAATAAAAAATTATGTACTCTTTGGTCTAAAACTTCCCTGTGCAGTGGACCTCACAAATTCTTTTTGCTTCATTATTCAAAATATATAGATCTAATTATACGGTCCACATCTTTTACGTAAGTAAACATTTTTTGGGTACACCCTTTTATGTAGATTATTACAAGCATGAAAAAAGTTTCTGCAAAAAGAACGGGTATAGATGTGTAAGCAATATTACTCTCCCTCTTTCTCCCCCTTTCAAAAAAAAAAAAAAAAGAAAAAGCCCAACAACACTAATAACTTATTTTTGATAAGAAAATTTTCCTAGGTGTTTATATAGAGAATATATCATATGAGAATGATCCTCTCATGTGAGAAAGAGAATCATTATTCTCATATGTTAGATTAAAATAAAATGTCAAAATTAAAATATTTTAAATTCAAATTAAAATTTCATTTAACCATAAAATATTTATAAGATTTTTCAAATAGAAAATTGAATATTTTAAAGATTTAATTTGCATCAAGATTATCACTATAACCATCATCGTTATGATCGTCGTCATAGCCACGATTATCACACAAACATAATCACCATTGTCTTTGCAGCAGACAATGGCGAACATGTTGGTGGTGAGAAGGTGGTCATGACAATAATAACAACTGTGATAATTTTCTATCTGATAAATTTTATAGAGATTTTATAATTAAATAAGACTTTAATTTGAATGTAAAATATTTAATCTTTGACATTTTATTTCAATCTAATATATGAGAATGATCATTCTCATTCTCATATAAGAAGATCATTCTCATATAATACGTCTTTTATATATATGTATATATAATTAAAATAAATGAAGAAAAAAACACTTAAATGCAGGAAAAAAGAACAAATAGTGTGTTAAGCAAAAATATAATATATAAAAAATAAAGATGAATTTCCTTCAAGTTAGTAGGAAAATAATTAATTGTCCACCCACCCATAAATTTGACTCATTTAAAGTGAGAGAGGTCCATATACTTTAGAGTATAAAGTATAGTTACATCCATTGATAGAAAACTAATTGAAATTATTTTATAATTTTTAAGTTTTTATATATTTAAATGTATTTTATGAAAATCTTATTAGTTTTTAATCAATAGTTATAATTAGACTATATGTTATAGGATTAGTTTGGTGACTAGATGAAATAAAAAATAGGATAAAATATAAGAGGTGAGTATGAGTATGATATGCTAAGAATATTATATTGATGCTCACTAAATTATTTCCTTTCCAAATTATATAAAAATTGTCATTCATATTCCATTTTAGCATTTCATTCAGTACCACAATTAACATCAAACATTTTATATTAAACCGTAAAGAAGAATATCACAATTAACATCAAAGATTGTATAATAAATTGTTAAGAAAAATATAACACATATATGATAAATATTTAAAAATATTATAATAAATTATAAAGAAGAATATCATTATATATACCATGTGTCTACGAAAGAGAGATTGTTTATATCCCTTGTATATTAATGATAAATTTTATAAAATCTGTAAATGAATTAATAATGATATAAGGTTAATTTTATAAAATTGTTATTATTTTATTTATTATTATTTTTTATTTGTGTAAAATAATTTAAAATCACAATTATTTTGAGGCGGAGAAAATATTAACTAAATTAATTAACTTTCTTATTTTAATGAATTAATTAATTAAATCTTGTTGCATATAAAACAAAATTGTATCAAATTATTGTGGAAATACACCATATTTCATTTCAAATTTTAAAGATGGTCCATGCTCCGTATGGTCGAGACATCTGGTACAAGTCGCATGCCTTGTTAAACTTGGCTTCCACGTTCCAGCCAGCTATTGTCGGCAAATGCAAAGCATTCACGTTAAATCAGTGATGAATATGTGTGGTTTGACCGGGAAAAGCTTATGCAAATACATGCAATATGAAAACACGTATGTAGTCATCTTAGAATAGAAAACATATCTGACCTCTCTTCTGCACCTTTCCCCCGTTCAAAAAGCAACCCCCCAAAACTAAATTTAGAAGGGAGAAAACAACAGATTCATGTTCATTAATTCCTGTCGTGTATCCCTGGAATAATATTTGAACAGCAGAGTCAGTGAACAAATGGAGTAGGTTCAGCTTGCAGATTGATCAAAAGCACTCCCTCTGTAAAGCTGGTCTTTTGATTCCCGCTACTTAGTTGCCCTCGTGCAAGTATCATTTATGGCCAATGTCATAGCTAGCCTAAAATCTCGCTTGGTGAACAACCTTGCACATATAGATTATTTGACGTTTAAGAACTAATTAAATAATTACAACCGGATAAAAACAACTTGTGACGCAGGTTTGTACAATAATTTTTTAGGCGAGCCTCTACAACAATTTCAGCGTGCCATTGACACTGGGTTACTTGGTAGAATTGAGGTGTCTCAAAGGGGGGAAATAAAAGCCACCCTTAAATGAAGTAGTCTCTCCTCAAAATCTAAACACGTGGACAACTACCATGATAGTAAATATCTAGTGATCTACAGTGTGCATAGAAGTAAGGTTAGATAATAGAGCTATTAATTGCATATTTGTTTGAAGACTGTCACCGTACAAATACAAAGGTGTTTAGCTTAGTTTTAATTTGCCAAATTAGATTGTGTACACTTATAAGTCCATCTGGGTCCAGAGTGCATTTTTTTAATAATGATAAGAAAAAGGACATTTATTAAAATTTGAAAGGGTAGTCTTAAGTTTCTAACCCATTATAAAATCTGGTGTACAATTGCTAGCTGATTGCTGAATACACTGTGACCATGTATTTTTTTTTGCCCGAAATATCAGCCATTTCAAAATCAATAAAAATGGAAATTTAGTGATTTCATAACCACAATGACAGCCAGTAGAATCCTTGTAATCATATGACAAAGTTAGGAGATGATTGCTGCTGAGTATTGACAAACCAAGTTCTCAGCTATCACAATAAACTTTCCCGTTTTTGAAAAAGGTATTAATATAAAACTCCTCTACTTTAAACCAACTGTACGTAATGGTCAATCTAGTTTTCCAAAACAAACATTGATTATTCTTTTGAAACAATGGTAGCATCAGCAAGTCGCTATATTTATGCAGACAAAGCTTTTTGTAACATCAACTTCAACACCAAAAACGCACACTGATACATAGGTATTTTCATTTGTATGTAACATTCAATCATATGTATAAGCCTTCTCTTTACTTTCTCTACTTATGATCTTGTGGTGCAAGTATGATAAGCTAGGCTACATCATACCATAAAATCTATTCTATGTCAATCAACTTCTTATGATGCAGTTACTACCACAGACAACCGAGCAAAAGCCTAGAATATATATATATATATATATATATATATATATATATATATATATATATAAGGGACTCTTTTACAAGAAATTAAAAAGGAAAAAAGCTATGCATCCTTGACAACTTACTCATAAATGAGCAGCAAATATTTTAATCTCTTTTGGAATAATTTGTCTTCACGTTCATTGACCACTTGCGCATCAAACTTAATGTCAGATCAAGAAGCATCTGATTTGACATTGGAGCATCTACTATAGATCCATCAATGTACAATATGTCATCGGCAATATATTAATTGAATGTACCAATTACACCAGAAATTACACCAGAAACAAGTCTTCATGAGCATTATATATAATCTATAATAAAGAACAATAATATTAATTAGTTGAAAGAAAAGTATGCATGATTGATGGCTTTCGAATTTGTTATTGAAATAAGAATTCAACTGCATATGTGGCTCTTATTCCATTTCCTTTGTTACAATTTTTTCTGCCGTTTTATAAATAAGACTATGACAACCAAAATGATTCTATACAAGATACTTATATTTATATATATATATATATATATATATATATATATGAGTGTGTGTGTGTGTGTCCGCGCTTATAGCATACAGAGTGACAGCATGTCTGACATGTGACCTGCATCAATAGGTAAGGACACATTTCTAGTGAGTCAGATGCACTGCACATGTGGCAGTGAGTAGACCACATCATATCATATTTATATTCATGCAGTGACAAGAGCTTGCCAGTTTTAATTGGAGATATTTGAGACAAAGATTAAATTAAAACGATCAAAAGCCCGTAATGAATATTTTACGATTTCTTTTGGTAGAAATAATATAATTGACGATATAACATAAAATTATCACTGTATCAGCATTCCTAATTAAGTTGCACCAAACTCTTAGAAGCATATAACAGGAATGCTAATTTCAGTCTTGAACGAATAATTATATTAATTAATTAACTGAAACCAGAGGAAGAAAATTACGGGAGGCTTACGTTTGGTCCAGTCCCGGATAAATTTAATGATATCGAGCCCAATTGAAGTCAACAAAAGCTTATTCTTGGGCCAGAATAAACCCAAATCCACATCATCATAGAAACGGCGTCGTTTATCGAAATATGAATACGGGGTTTGAAACTGTGTCGTTTTAAACGGGTAGAAATGGCGAATACGGTAGGTATTTGTTAAATTGAATTTAGTAATTTACGTGTTCCCCGTATTTTATTTTTATTTTTGTTTTAATTTAATTGAATGTTCGCGTTGTTGTTGAGTTCAGCGTTCACCAACAGAAGCAGTAGAAGGAAGGAAAAGGTGACTGCACAGAGGTATCGAATAAAGTCAAAAGTCGGAATGGCTTCACTCTGATCAAACTGAGGTAGTGTTCAATTTCTTTTTCATAGCTATAATAGATCGTCGAATTACTGATCTTTGAAGATTCGATTAAGTGTCTAATAATCACGGAATCTAATCAAATCAATATCGATTGGAATTTTAGGAATCGAGGAAGGAAGGGCTAGGGTTAGGGTAAGGATTGGGAAGGCATAGGAGAAGAGAACAAGAGGAAGAAGAGGTCAATTCAAAATGCCGGAAGAGGATTTGGTGGACATCAAATTTAGGTTGTACGATGGTTCCGACATCGGACCCTTCAGGTACTCCTCCGCCGCCACCGTCGATATGCTTAAGCAAAGGATTGTCTCCGATTGGCCAAAAGGTCTCTCTCTCTTCACTTACCTCCATATTGATTTCAATTATTCTTCATCACAATTGTTTTGTTACTTATGTTTACGCATTCCTTTGGTTTTGATTTTGATAAGTTGATAAGCTTAAATTGCTAGTTTGGTTTAGAGAGTTCAATTATAGCTGCGGATTGTTTGATCTTTGATGGTTCTGGGAAACATGTTAATAGCAGTTAAGGACTTGGTTATCAGTTCATATGTCAAGATTGGTATTACCAGATTTTTGTCACGAAATCTCTTGCATTGCTGAAATCAATTATAACTCTAGAAGTTATACATTTATGTTATGTTGAAATATGGAATAAGCTTATCCATGCAAATAGAACAAGTTGGAATCCAATTGAGAGGATTAAAGCCAAAGGCAAGAATATAGTATTCCATGATGTAAGAAGAAGGCAACAACCCAAATAGGGTAACCAGATCCAAATACAGATGGGATCTGTAACCCATGGATGAATATGGGCTTGACTTGAATTGAACAAAGGAAAACTGGGGAATCTTTGCATAGCACAGCCAACTGTTTTAGAGGAGTGGCTGAAACCAGCATCCAAGGCTAGCAACTGGCCTGAAAAGTTGAGGCAAGGAAATCTGGACTGATCACCAGTAAAGCCGTGAAGGTGGATTGGGATGCACTACCATCTAGTGGGACATGAGACTGAGGCCGCTGTAGATAGCTACTACGTGTGGGTGGGCCACTGTGAGGTTTTGGGCAAGTTCTATTGGATCGGCACTGTCTGATTAAAATGGTGCTGTTAGTTTGTTGAATGGAGGTCATGAAGGTGAACTAGATCTCACATTGGTGGGAAAGAAGAAAAGGCACACCAGAAAAGTGAACACAACCATAAGTATTACAGAAAACTAGCTTGTGGTAGTTGTAGTTGGTGCTCAAACAAATAGAAGTTGATAGTCACTAGACGAAGTTCATATGGGAGAGGAGGACCAAACAAAAGGAGTTCCAGGTTTTTTGGAACTTGGCAACAGAGATTGTGATGGAATTGGTCTTGAAGGATGATACCAATGCAATACCATGTTGAAATTATTTGAAAAAGCTGTAAAAGAGAGAAATAACATTTCACATATAATGAAAATGTGCTTATGATGCTAAACATTGACTGCTATTTATATTGATAATCAATGACTTAAAGATTTAAAACATACAGTTGTACAACTAGTACAAGTCCAACCCAACTAGATTCCTAATATATTAAAGTCTCCTATAACAATAAGAACCCAAATATTCCAACAAGTTACATATATATCTTCGAACCCTTCTGACTTCTGTCAACAAATCCAATACGTTCTTTTCCCCTTATTTCTGTGCAACCCTTATTGTGAAATTATAAAATGATTCGGAGATGCTTAGTTGATCAAAAGGAATGACAGCCAACATGAATTAATCTTTTGATCATTTTAGAATCTTATTTATTTTTCCAGTTAGATTGATATAATTGAAGGTCATTGACCAAATTATAATTATTTGTAAAATACTGATAATAACATTAAATAAAATTACATTAGAAAGTTGTGGTCAAACTCTTTGCAACGGAAAATTGGGCTCTTCACCTGCTCAATTGACATTTATTAACTAAAAAGGGGTGATTAAACATTATCGTTCTAATTAAGGTATGGACTGTTACATATGATAGGCTTTATTATCTTATTCCTCTAACAATTCAGTCAACTTGTTAATTGTTATGGTTGCTTTGGGTCCTTTTCTACAACTTATTGAAGATAGGGTATGACATAGGTTCTTTCTTGTTCTATCATTTTATCTGTTGCACTTTCTCCCTTGTGTAGGTAAAACTGTCATGCCAAAGTCAGCTAATGAAGTGAAATTGATTAGTTCTGGTAAAATCTTGGAAAACAATAAGACTGTTGGTCAATGTAAAGTACCATTTGGTGAGACTGCAGGGGGTGTTATAATAATGCATGTTGTTGTACAGCCATCTCTAGCAAAAACTAAAGCTGGTAAGTTCCATGGACTTCTTGCTATAGGGAATATATATAATTTTAATTAGATTTATTTTAAGTTAACTATTCTTTATTTGGTAAGAAAAATTAAGTAGAGCTAATGTCAGAACCAACTTCCACGAGTTTGCAGTTGGATCTGCATGATGACATATTGGCTTGCTGATATCATGTAGTGATTTAAGAACCCTTTTGGAACATTTCGGTCTCTTGTAAGTGAAATAAATGAGGTAGAATGGAAGGACACTTGTAGAATGTAGATTAATTAGGGTAGCCAGCTTTACCCATTAGAGATTAATTTTTGAAAACTATAACTAAACTGTGGTCTAATAGGTGAGTTATATATTTTTTTATTTTATGCAATATATTTAATAATAAACTTAAGATAAAACCATAATAATGAGGGCAAACCCTGACACAGCGGTAAAGTTGTGCCTTGGTTACTTGTTGGTCATGTGTTCGAATTTGGAAAAAGTCTCTTGGGTAAGGCTACGTACAATATATTTCTCCCTTATCTTTACATAGCGAGAAGCCTCTAAGTAATGGGATACGTATTTTTTTTTTTATATTTAATAATAACTTAAGATAAAACCATAATAATTCAAGTTAGTGAAAATTGTAAATTAGCATAAAATGATCACATTATATGTCCTAAAAGATAAAAAATAATAATAATAATAATAATAGGCTAAATAATTTCAATCTATTCATGAACCTTATATGCATTGTAATTTGGCATTAGGCATTTATTTGATTAAAAAGTTTCTGATTGAATAAAAAAAATGAAAAATATACCCAAAAAACAACTGGTTTTTCAATAATTTTTTGTACATCAAATTATATGATTCCATTGCTTTGAGTAGTTGACTAAATATTATTGAAAATTGAAAACCAAAAGCCTAATAAGTAATATGACATTATTCGTTTCAAATGTAAAATAAATGTGTGGAACAAAGATTTCGACAATACTTTAACATGTTGTGTGTTATTTATTATATTTGTCTACACAAGTTGCCTAGACTCAAGCTGTATAATCGGTGCTAAAAATACTAAACTAGCAATGAATTATTGTATTTTTGTGAGAATGATTCTCCCCTGGTTGGTTCATGTGGCAAAGGAAAAGGGTATGCTTCATATTTGTGGTTCAAAATTTATAATGCTAGTAATGTATGACAAGAAACATATGAAAGGGAGATCTGATGTCCTTCAGTGTTATATTCCTTTATATGTGTGGCACGGGCCTGTGTGTATAAATTATAAATGGTTATTGTATTGCTTTATAAGCTGTGTAGTTTGTCATCCATAACCACCTATATGTTCTTCTGAATAATAATAGCAGTTTATTGGTTTGATTGTCAAGCCAAATATCAATGTAGCTTACCATTACTGCATTGCTTCATATGGGGAACATAAAGTGTTGAGCACGGACACTTTTGCTTGAGATGTTAAGAGTATTGGACATGTTTTCAATACTGACACCTCACACCCCTCTAAGACCTTTACAACACATGTTTAACACTACTCTGCTCATTACATGTCCAATTAAAAGAATATTTTTTTTCATTAGCTTGAATATTTGAGCCAATATTGCCATACAGTTAGATACACTGGTATTATAATTTTTTAAAAACATTTAGAAAAGTCAGTGTAAAATATACTATAAAATATTAACACATAATTTCTTAGTATTTTTTTTCCTACGCTCACTATCATTTAAAAAATGTAAAGTTCAGTAGGTTGTTTTAAAAATATGAATATACTTTTCTTGGAGAGACAATTCTTCATTGTCTGGTAAAGACACTAACTTTACTTCATTTAATGTTATTTTCTCAAATACCTTTAATTTAATTACAGTTTTAGTTCCAATTATTTATTTTTTCTCATGATATCAAGTTCCAATAAAGGATAAATTGGAAAAAAAATAGTTTTTAATTGAGATTGATGCAATTAAATGTGGTTAACTAACT
>PYAF01004987.1:586865-610959 GCA_007407185.1 Glycine tomentella | reverse complement strand
TTATATTTTGAATTATTTGTTTGAATTAAATAATTTTAATTTATTATATTTTATTTTTTGAATCCAATTATATTTTAAAAATATAAATGGTCATATAAATAAAAATTATTATTTTTATAATAATTACTTTAAAAATTTATATATATTCTTGTCCAATTATATTTTTAAAATATAAATTTAGAACTAAAGCATAAAAAATATTCCAACAAGAAAAATTAAAACAAAAGAAAGCATATATAAAATACTTCATCTACATTCAATCATCATCATTGTCATTAAAAATATAAAAATGAGAATAGTTTAAACATTACTAATTGTGACATACAACCTAAGACATCAAAATAGTTTGAAAAGCCTAATTAAAAAAAAAAAAGTCCCTACATAAGCCAAAAGACATACATTTTCACGATCTATCCCTGCACATCAACAAAAAAATCATTGTATTAGTAATGATTGATATAGAGTTTTCAAACCTAAACACATATTAACCATAAGAAAAAAATATAATGACTTATATTCAAGATACATGAACTTATTTATCTTATAATAATCAAACCATTGCTACCAAAATATATTGTTTTTCTTTAGCCAGCAGTGTCCATTGGATTCCACATTAACCTTGCAACTTGGAACACCTCCCAAAATCCACTCCTAAATCAACACTCTACATATTACAGTTTACTTATTCCCTTTGGAATAGAATATATTGCTTTGTCTTGATGTAGCATTAAATATTGGGGGCACAAAATATACAAACTATATAAAAAAAACAAAATTGTGTAACAAAACATAATATATAATCTCATCAATTTCAAATGAACTATAGTTCATGAACGGTGAATCCATACACGTGCAACATGAGACAGATTGTGTAGCAAAACAGAACAGACATAGTTGCTGTATTTTCTAACATAATAAAGCTCAATCTTCCAAAACTGATAATTCCAAAATTAATTCCCCTAGAATACCATTCAACACCTCTACACCAAACAAGTACACTACACAGAATGAAGAGATGCTAATTCAATATCAGTTTCCTCAGTTCATATTCATCTCATTAAAGTTATAAGTTACAATATCCTAAAAATTAGCAATGAAAAAAATGAGGTTATGCAACAAGAGACTCAAACTTATCAAATAGAATCCAAAAATAAGGTTATTTCAAACTGCATATAATACAAATGGATAAGTATTGCAAGCAAAAGAGTGTAGCAAACAGCTCTATTGTAATTTCAGTCCATATATTGACACCGACATGGATAATACAAATGTACCTTTAATTTGGCTTCAAGGCATAAAAGACGAGATGTAATCCTCCTTCTCATCCAATGGAAGAGCTTTTAAAATTGCAAACTTAATGGGATTTTCTGTCAACCAATCGATTGCTTTATGTCAAAGTGCACCATTAAAATTAGGTATATTATCTAGCTCATTCACCACTTCATGTACTACTTCTTGAGCTTCTTTTATCTCCATCTTTTTTTTATTCTCTATCTTCTTCTTAGTCACTTCAACAAATTCTTTCAATGACTTAGCTACTTCTTTCATTGAGGAAATCATCCCTTCTTTGTCTCCACTCTTACTAGGACGAATGTTTTTCCTTATGGCAAAACTTGATCCCTCTAGGCCAATACTCACACCGTGAACTGCTTCCTCTTCATTTGCTTCTTTGCTCATGATATCATCTGCATCTAATGCATTTTCTGCTCTGAGTCCAGTAGCTCTATCCTTTGCACATAGGTCTACAATATCATCCCAATTAGGAATGACTTTGAATCGAAATCGTTTGGCCTCTTCATGTGACTTGAAAAAAATAGAAACATGTTAATAATGACACAAATAATAACTACAATTGAATAATAAATAAAATTAAAAAAATTATTGACTACCTTAACATATTCATTCCATGCAATTTCATTTTCAACGATAATCATGTATTTTGTGCTATCCCAGTCAAATCCGCTTTGACTAAGAATATCACTCACAATTCCATACCATGTCCTCCAAAGCTTAAAACGGTTCTTAACATTATCTGCCATGAGGTGAACTCCAAAACACTTGGACAAAATTTGAGCTGCAGTATTGTATGCCACCGCTTTCCAATTTCCATCACCTTTATTGCCCAAATTTCTTTGATCTCTAAGCACATCTGCTAGCACACGCTCCATTTCCAAATTCCATGCGAATTAACTTCTTGTGTCCTCACTTGCCATCTTTCTTTTTCCACATGACTTGCTCTTCACATTGCTTGATTCCATTTCTCTAGATCAAAAAATAATAATTTCACATATATAATTGCATATATATAAAGGTAAGATATGTAAAATTAGCATTGTACGAAATCATAAAATTAATTACACATAAAAACAAAACAAAATCCAAAGTATTATGAAATACAAAAATCCAAAGTATCACACATACATGAATATAGAGTCAATTATACATAAGAAACAAAATCCAAATCCACTAAAAACATCTTCCTAATCAAAGTTTCTTCTTATTTGATAGGTATCAAACATATCCACCGCTAAAGTGTCACGAAATCTTGTCCATTCCTCGGTTGCTTGGATAGTTGTGACTTCATCTCCGTTGTTGCTTGTGTCTCTTTCAATTTGTTGATTGGTTAACTCATTGTCAACAACAGATAAAAGTTCCAAGTCTTGGGCTTCCAAAATTGGATCACTTTGTTGTTCATCTCTTATGAAATTATGTAGGATGAAACAAGCATTAATAATTCTTATTTGTGTTTTTATATCAAAAAAAGAAAGAGTTCTTAATATACTCCATCGTTTCTTCAATACCCAAAATGACCTTTCAATAACATTCTTTGCACTTGCATGACGAAGATTAAATAACTCCTTGTAGTTTTGAGGGGTATTTCCGATCCACTCATTAAGATGATATCTAGTCCCTCGATAAGGTGCTAAAAATCCAGGGCCATTTGTATACCCCGCATCCACAAGAAAATATTTGCCTACAATGGTTTTAAAAAAAATATATAAAATATTATAAATAAAAAAATATTATATATAAAGTATCATCATTTCATGATATTACCACTTGGAATATGGAGACAGTTTTGACGACGCAAAGCATCTCGCAATACTCGAGAATCTCCTGCTGACCCTTCCCACCCAGGCAACACATATATAAACCTTAAATCTGGACCGCAAACTCCTAAAACATTTGTAGAGATATCACCTTTTCTATTACGATATCTAGGCCTATCTTCTGCAGCAACAGTTACTGGAATATGTATCCCATCAAGTGCTCCAAGTGAATACTAAAAACATTTCAAAATAAAAAAATAAGTTGTGATCACTTAAAGTACCTTATAATTACTAACAAATGACAAATTTACCTTAAACCATCTCCATTTGTTATCCACCGGGCCCTCTAGATTATAGTCATGGAACTTCAAATATTCTTTGCTTACTTTCATTATAGCTTGCAGGACATTCTTGAATTGCCTACTTATTGTTTCCATGGATCTACAGTAACTAAAGTGCACAACTCTATACTTTAGGTTGTGAGCAAGGATATGCAAAAACATTGCCGCAGCTTCAGTTATAGGAACGTTTCTTGTTTTTACCAATTGCCCTTTCTCTTGTAAAATTCTACAAAGCTTAAAAAATGCCTTTTTACTGACCCTTAATTGTTCAATGCAATCAGTTTCTATTCCCCTGTATAAACGATTGAGGAAACTACGTCTTTCTAATTCCAAATTTTGGACAGGTTCCTTAACAAAGTACTTATCATGATACCAACTCATTGCACCCAAAAGCATGGTGACAACACTAACAATTATGAAAAATGCTTGTTCAAGTTCTTCTTCATCCTCTTCATCTCTAATACGTTTTCTTGAAGCATCAACTATACACTTTCCATTTCTTGACTATCCAGTGCTAAATATAACTTAGAGCCAAAATCCTTTTCCACTGCCAATTAAGTTGTTGATAACCAAAATATTCGTAAAGAAACATAGTTAACAGCCCCAATTAAGTCAGATATATAGGTTGTGGTATTCAAATTTACTTTTTAGGAACATAATTCTCCTAATTAGTTACTACAAGATAAGTGTTGCAACACACTTTATACTATTGGTTTGAATTTATTGAAAACTATAAAATTTTGCACGGGACTCATTAGATAAGAAGTGAAACTCACAAAAAAATTATGATTTTCAATGAATTTTAATCAATAATAAACAGTATGTTAAAAGAAATGTAAGTCTATTCATAATATTCGAGTCAGTTACATTTTCACCTGTATTGTATTCTAACACTTGGTCTGCACATATTGTATTCTAACAAGAAGGAGGATTACATCTCGTCTTTTATGCCTTGAAGCCAAATTAAAGGTACATTTGTATTATCCATGTCGGTGTCAATATATGGACTGAAATTACAATAGAGCTGTTTGCTACACTCTCTTGCTTGCAATACTTATCCATTTGTATTATATGCAGTTTGAAATAACCTCATTTTTGGATTCTATTTGATAAGTTTGAGTCTCTTGCTGCATAACCTCATTTTTTTCATTGCTAATTTTTAGGATGTTGTAACTTATAACTGTAATGAGATGAATATGAACTGAGGAAACTGATATTGAATTAACATCTCTTCATTCTGTGTAGTGTACTTGTTTGGTGTAGAGGTGGTGAATGGTATTCTAGGGGAATTAATTTTGGAATTATCAGTTTTGGAAGATTGAGCTTTATTACGTTAGAAAATACAGCAGCTATGTCTGTTCTGTTTTGCTACACAATCTGTCTCATGTTGCACGTGTAGGGATTCACCGTTCATGAACTATAGTCCATTTGAAATTGATGAGATTATATATTATGTTTTGTTATGCAATTTTGTTTTTTTATATAGTTTGTATATTTTGTGCCCCCAATATTTAATGCTACATCAAGACAAAGTAATATATTCTATTCCAAAGGGAATAAGTAAACTGTAATACGTAGAGTGTTGATTTAGGAGTGGATTTTGGGAGGTGTTCCAAGTTGCAAGGTTAATGTGGAATCCAATGGACACTGCTGGCTAAAGAAAAACAGTATATTTTGGTAGCAATGGTTTGATTATTATAGGATAAATAAGTTCATATATCTTGAATATAAGTCATTATATTTTTTTTTCTTATGGTTAATACGTGTTTAGGTTTGAAAACTCTATATCAATCATTACTAATACAATGATTTTTTGTTGACGTGCAGGATAGATCGTGAAAATGTCTTTTGGCTTATGTAGGAACTTTTTTTTTTAATTAGGCTTTTCAAACTATTTTGATGTCTTAGGTTGTATGTCACAATTAGTAATGTTCAAACTATTGTCATTTTTATATTTTTAATGACAATGATGATGATGATTAAATGTAGATGAAGTATTTTATATATGCTTTCTTTTGTTTTAATTTTTCTTGTTGGAATATTTTTTATGCTTTAGTTCTAAATTTATATTTTAAAAATATAATTGGACAAGAATATATATAGATTTTTAAAGTAATTATTATAAAAATAATAATTTTTATTTATATGACCATTTATATTTTTAAAATATAATTGGATCCAAAAAAATAAAATATAATAAATTAAAATTATTTAATTCAAACAAATAATTCAAAATATAAAAAATTTAAATTATTTTATCCAAACAAGAAATTTCAAATTAAAGAAATTTAAATTGGTTTATCCAAACAAGGAATTTTAAAAATCCAAAAATTTTAATTGATGCATTTCAATTTCCTTAAATTTCAAATTCTCTGAAATTTTAAAATGCTCCATCCAAACAATCTTTAAGTTTTTCCGGAATTATAAATTGAGAATTTTAAACTCTTATGTTTGACATGCGTGTTTTCAAGATCATTCTCATGAATCTAACATTCTCAAGAATCCAATTATTTTTAATTAAGTTTTCCACTAAAACATTCTCATGGGAGCCTGAGTTAAAAAAAAAAAAAAAAGAGTTTTATTACGGTAAAAATAATTTAAAATTTTCATGTTACTATTATTAGATCATTTAATTTGATATATATTTAAAAAATTGGTAAAAATATCAGATTAATATTTGATTCCAAAAATATTCTCAAGGATATTTATAATAAATTAAACAAATTTTAATCACTCATATAAATAATAATTTACAGGATTTATGATTTTCAGGAATTATAATTTTCGATCACAAATTAACTTTATTTGACCAAATGCCCCCGTGAAGTAATATAAAACATTTTAATTGATTTAGTCGGTAAGATTTCGAAGAGGAAAAGAGAATTTGAGAATTTAAGGAAAAGGAAATTTGACAAAAAAAAAAGACTAATAATTAAAAAATAAGAATTAATATTGAATAAAATTATTAGAGATTACAATTTTACTTTAACTATAATAAAATATCATGTTCCCTAAAAAATAAAAGATTATATTTAGGTAGTAAAAATAAATTGCTGCGTTTAATAATATGATTAAAATCGTAAATTTATTTTTTATAATTTCTTTAAGGAAAAAAGGCTACTTTCAAATGGTGGGTTTGAAAATTAATTGCAAAAATTTCCGCTAAACTTATAGGAATCATAAACATTCCATCTGCAAATAATTTTTTTACTGAAAAGTATTTTTTTAATTAGATTTGAAGTCATAAATTATAATTATTATTTTTATGTTCTAAAATAATGCTCTTTAAATGTATATAGAGAACAAGTGTATATTATTTTCATCGCCAACTCTTAAATATTTTAAATTTGAAAAAATTGAATTACAAAGTACTATTGTTTTAATTTTTTTAATAAAAGGTAAGTTCGAGGTACCATTTATCATTTTATTATGTTTATTTCTTATAATTGAAAGATTTTAAGTAAAAATACTGATAGTATAATGAATATATTAAATATTTCCTCAATAATAAACAGAAAGATTAGTTCAAAAGTAAAAATAATATTAAATTAAAATTTAATCTTAATAAAGTATAAAGATGTCATTTGATAATTAAAGAATTTCAATTTTAATTATTTTCAAATAAAATAGGTGATGCCTATGTATTTTTAAATTTAATAATTTTACATATAATTAATAATATAATATAACATATATTTCATAGTTTGTTATTAAATTTATTTTTGACAAATTTATTTAATTATAATATCTTTACAAGTCAATGAGATAGATGTCATGTGTCACTTACATACATCTTTTATCAATTATAAAAACAAAGAAATTTAGATCACTTGCAACTTGATGTGCGAGAATTTAAATTAAAAACCAAAGATTCGATAAAATTAAACTTACAAGCAAAGGTAAATTACGAGAAAGATAAATGCATGAATTTAAAGGAAAATAGTGAAGCGATCGTTCAATAAGACTTCGTATAATAATCAACTTCCTCTACCGGCTAATCAAATTCTCTCCCAAAAAAGTGGGAAAATTCACCGAAGACTCCCGCCTCCAATCAAAAAACTCTTACCTACAACAACATGGTGAACGAAGGGATTGGATTTCAACAACAGTTCAAACTTCAAACTTTAACGAAGGGAACAGAGTTCTATTGTGCAGGCATGACCAATGGCCACAACTCACAAGCCCACAACCTCCCCATAACAGTGGGGACGCAATTTAGCAAAAGTGTGCAAGTGTCAGTTTAAAAAAAATATCTAAATAGTTATGGAGAACGAGAGGACAACAAAATAAAAAAAATAAAAAAAAAAATCGGTAGATACGTAAAATTGATTCAAATACCAAAATGGTAAAAGAAAATTGTTCAATTAGTCACCAAGTCAAAAAAAAAGCCATACGTGAAACTATACAAACAATGAACAGTATTATCCTACATCCTAAGTTAGGAGGTTCCTACAAAAGATAAAACCAGCACAGCAAAAAACATAGGCTCCCAGCACCACGTAGATACAACACTCAAAATGCAGTAACAAGGCTTTCATCGATCTAGTTTGCCGGCTGAAGACTTCCTTTCAAGCTTCCGTATCTTTTCTAGCAACTCTTTAATAGTATTTGATGCTTCCTACAGGAGAAAGACAAAACATCAGGCTTAACCAAAAAGAAAATACTATAATTGCAATTTATTTTGGCTTAAAATAAAAGAAAGAGAACATACACCCTTTCTTTTACATTTTTATTTTAAGAAATGTTAATAACACATTTTCTAACACTTTTTTGAACATATTTTCGACTATATACTGAAATTTATTAAAAATCATAAATTTTGATAGATTTCACTTTTCATTTAATGATTCTTTCTCTTTATTTTGTAATTTTCAGTAAATTACAACTAATAATAAAATATGTGAAGTATATGTTAAAGAGTGTTTTGCTAATACTCCTGATTTTGAAAGTGCATTAGGCAAGAGTAAAACCTCGAGCTTATTTCTCAATTTTTTCTCTTCAGCATCACGTCTGTCCCTCTCTTCAGCGAATACATCAATGAGAGTTTCTTGCTCGTTGTTCAACTCTTCAAGCTTTTTTTCTGCATCAATGAGCTGATGAAGAAAAGAAATAAGAAATATGCAACAGAATTTAAACGAGTACAAAAGTTTTGCATGTTCAATAAATCCATCAAGTATCATATTCAATGTCGTCAAAGTTGGACCAATTGAATCTACGTCTTTTTTCATTCATTTAAGCCATGATCTAGACAGGAAATGTGCAAATGACATAATCCTAAATGGTGGAAAAATACCATAAATGGTAAATTTAGCTTTGCATGGGGATAGACTTCAAATCACATTGTTTCCGGTTACATATGTAAAATGACTATAGAAAATGCAAGTTCAACAATATAGTAGCTTGGGGATGAAAGCTGAGATCTCTAATTGAGTCAAATTCAATCTGGTCAACAATTTTAGTCAACTCTGATGTTTACTCTCTTAGTATGAATCTGGTATATACTCTTGTGCTTTTAAATTTCAATACCAATTGAATGGTTTAACAATTTGTAACTGAGTAATAAAAATCAATTTCAAATATATATATATATATATATATATATATATATATATATATTATCTTAAAAGGTCAAATATTTTCCTAACAATATGTAACTTCTTATCTCTTTCCATCTATCATCTTCAACATCTTTAGTTTAAACTTGAATTTGATATTTTTTAATTATCAAAATATAATTCAAAAAACCTGACAATATAAGCTAAACTAACTCTATCTTAATATAACATAATTCAAATCAAAGATAAATTCTCTAAGTAACAAAATAAAATTCATAATAGAAACAAACACAAAAAACAGAAAGTTGCATATTTTATTAAAATAAGTATTTTTTTTCAACAAATAAGTTTAAACAAACAGACCCAATATAAAATATATATAAAAAAAGTACTTATTGAGTTGAAATCCTGAACAACATAATAGAAACTAGCAAACCAATATACATCACTTAATGAAACCAAGTATTAAGCTGTAAAGTGTTGAGATCACGTTTTCCAAACCTGAGTTTCAAGAGATTTACACCTGTCTTTCTCATGCTGCAGAGCATGCAACACTTCCCCTAAAATATCCTCCTCCTTCCTTTGCAATCTATAACCATAAATATAAAAAACGAGAAGGATACGGCTCAATGAAACAAGTTCACTGAAGAAAGCAAGATATGCAGCAAAATGTTTTAAAATTTCAATTTACCTCTCCTTCAACTCACGATTCTCTTTTTTGAATTGCTCGAGAGTTAATAAATCTTTGTCAGATAGTGGTTGCTCACCACCATTTACATCTTTTCCCTGCAGCTCAAACATTAACTCTTTTTTAGGAGACATTTTCAAATAACAAACAAGAAAGAATTTCTAGATAAAAAGCATATAATAATAATAATAATAATAATAATAATAATAATAATAATAATAATAAACAACTAAATAAAGTATAATATATGATATAATTAAAAACCAAATAAAAACACAATATATAATATATTAAGTTAAATAATAATAACAAATTTTCTAATTTCTACATAATATATATAAGTAAATTAGAGTTTAAAATAATTATAAAAAAACATATACTCTTATATAATACAAACTATCTAGAAAAACAATGTGTTAGAAAACTTCAAAGCAGGCATAACAAAAGAAAAACAGAATAACTTAGGACCGACAATGAACCAAACCAACTCAAACATTGATCAAGACTCGAATCAACAATTGACTAATTTAACTTGAGTTTAAATTTGAGCTTGTTAAAAAAATGAACAGAACTTGATCTACATATAACTCAATTCGATTAGTTCATGAACAAGTTCGAAATATAAATCTACCTATGCATATATGAAATATTTTATATTATAGAATTCCTATAATTATTTTAGTTAATCTAATTTTTTTTGTATGAAATGAATAAATAAAAGCATGTACAACAATTATAAATTTAACATGTCTGTGTGTGTATATATATAGTAATATATTTTTATATTATTAAATAGATACAATATTTTTTGTCTTAATTCCATATTGATTTTGTTTCTTCATAAAATAAACAAATAAAAATATGTAAAATAATTATAATTTTAAATTGAGTTGAGCTAACGAATTAAACCGAGCTATTCGTGAGTTTAAATCGAATCGAGTCGAAAATAAAAGTTCATATTGAACTTGATCCAAGCTGAACCATTACTTATCGAGTTGACTCGAGCTGAACCAAGCTCAACTCAACTCATTTCTAGCCCTAAGTCAGTAATCCGGCTATAGCATTTTCAAGGAGTGGATGCTTTGTTCTGCTATCCGCTATTGACTACTATGTACAGAACAAAGTGAAATAAAGATGACGATATTCACTACCTCTAGCTTGGATCCTCGGGTGTACTGTGAGGTTTTTCCCCTTGATGTGGTGGTATCTTGAAAACATCCATTCTCATTTTCAAATGATTTTTCAGCAGTAGATAGCCTTTGAGTTTTTTTCTTAGGCAAAACTTCACTGACTTCGTCATCAGATGATGATTGTTCAGATGAACTTTGCAATTTACGTTTAGAAGAGACTGAAGATTGACCATTAATATATGCACTATATTTTTCTGTTTGTTTTTGTATCCGTTTCTGATTTGAACATGAATGCAATTTGTCTGATGTCAACGGTGTAGCCTTGCCATCCGCGGTAGAATATTTCTTTTTTGATTGTGATGATTCTGGAAAATAATCGGCAGATGCCTCTGCAAAATAAGATCAATTTGTAGAATATCACAAGGTCATCACAATAAGATTTCACTCACTGAGAACATAAAAGTCAAACTAAAAAACAGTAAGGCCTACATCATACCTTTATCAGCAGATTCTCTGATTTGTAGTTTACTTCGATTGGAAGCATAACCAATTTTATGGCAGTTAGTGCTCCTAAATAAAATAGACAATAACAAATAAGTAAACCATAATTCATATCTTATGCAAGCCACTATCATAAATATTCCAGTGGAGAATAAAGAATCACCAGTATTTTTTCTGCATTTGTATCAATTTAGACTCCAGTCTTGATAAAACTAATGTACGCTCAAAGCCCTGCTTATCATGAGCAGGTTCAACAAAATTGGCTTCCAACACACCTGTAAAAAGAAATGAACCTTGTGTTAAAATGAATACAGTAGACTTGATAAAATAACCTCAGAACTCAATGAACACAGAAAAGGTTCCACCTATGACCCCACGCCCTCCACTTCCAGCTGGATTCCAGATCCTCCAGAATGGCTGACAAACAAGAAAACAACCAGTAAGAATTATGACAATGTTTGGACCCCCAACAAACAAACAGAAAACCAGCTTCTCCAAGTGGCAACCTCCATATTGATTGTTTTATCATATAGACCTTATGAACTTAAGCCCCCCACTAAGGCTTCCAAGTAGTTCAAAGTTTGATTGATAGGCAGAATATCTAGAGTTCTGCACTTGTAAGTTCCCCAAACAATAATGATACTTTAATTCAAAAGAAACTCCTTAAGCCAAGGCCAATTCAAAACAAAGAAAGACTATTTTCAGAACAATACCCAACAGATTATTATTAAACATTAGCAGCCCAGAGATATATTGCAAATTATCTCATTTATGTCAGAATAGTATTTCTTGGCTACTGTTGCTTTTCCTGGTTTACTAAAAGGTGCACCGCTGTCAGTTATACAGCTGGCTATTCAATTAGCAGGCAGTTATAAATCTATTCAGTTTAGCTTGACCAGGTACAGAAGCTATAAATCTATAATACACATATAGCACTTGAAACAGAACTAGGATCACTTTGTACATTTACATCAGAATCAATACATTCTATTTTCTGTGAAATTCTCTAATTTCTAAGAACCAAATAAGGATAACAAAAGGATGACATTAAGCAACTAATACCAGTTATACAGATCCTATTGATAAAGTTTTTTTAGCTAGAAAACAATGACAAGTACATAAAAATTTTAGTTACGGTCAAATGAACAACCAAGTCTTGCAGATTAAAATCAACAAACCCAGTTAAAAAAATGAAGATATTCTTCATAATCTCAAATGCACTTGGCCCACAGAAACATTCAAAGAGAGAAAGGGGGATAAGTTTCACATACAACATAATGATGCTTATCATTTGCTAATCATAACAAACCCTACCTTAATGAGTCGATTCTTATGATAAACATTAAAACCTGAAACATCAACATGGTGTACAGCATCCTTGACAAATCCAATAGTAACAACAGCAACCATCTGTCAAAAGATCTAGATGAAATCATATTTCTTCACAAGATGGGAATATCAAAATCGATTTAATTTAATAGACATTATTACATTTGAATCCTTCGGAAGAAGCCCATCAACTCCAGCTTGAGGCCTGTAGGTCACTTCCTGAGACATCATCATATCATTCACTATGTTGTGATGCAAAATATCTTTCCCACGAAGAATAATTCGGAAGCTCGAAGGAAATCTCAGATATAAAATAGAGGCATAACTCTGGATAGGAAACAAAAATAATAATGAGAAGTGTGATAATGTGCACACAGTACATAAATCAGATACATGTCTATACTGAATACAGAATAGAACTAAATTAAATATAAAATATTACATTATAATGCTTACATTTTTTTTTTTTTTTGGCCAGCAAAAATAATTAGTGTATTTATATAATAAGAGTTGTCAGCATTACAAGAAGTATTGCAAAACAATATCCTAGAATAGCTAAACAGAACGAAGGGAGCTTACATATTGCACATTACACACATAATAAAAAATATATATGTTGTTTATCTACACAAGTATATTTTAGTAATAGTAATGATAATCATCTTGGTTTACCCTTAGTGAATGTCGATAGGTCAAGAAATGTCTAGAATTAGGAAACTCTTTAGCCATCTGTATGTTTTTCTCATCTCGATTTACTCCTCTTATTTGGATATCCTGACACACAACCCATAGAGGTATCAAAATTTGTATGAAATTTGCTTATAAAAAAAGAATAATTTTTTAAGGGTGGATGATGAGTTTCAGTTATCAGGCATACATGTGGGTCTTCATCGAAATCAAGTTCCAGCTGACCTTGGTCATCTTCCCAAAGATTGTATATAATTACTCGTGTACCATGATCTTTCACCAAGTTGAACTAAAAATTAAGAGTAAGACAATAATAGTTCATCAACAATATAGACTTTTAACCACGACTTGTGAAATTAGCCAATTTGCCAAGAAGAGCATATATCAGAAAATAAGATCAGATTAATTACTACCTTCCCCTCAAATAACAAGGGATTACCTGACGAAGAAGATCAGCCTCATTAGAAAATGGTGACCACTGTACTATTGTTTCAACATTTTTATCCCAATCATCCAGAGAAGTTCGTATTATCTTATTCCATTCCTGTCCTCTTCTTTCATAGTCCAGCTTTAGTTTCAGTATAAACAATAGTTAGACACATAATTAAAAGTACATACTCAATTCAAATGATCAAATTAAATAGAAAATACCAACTCAACCCTAAATGTCTCTTAAAACCCACCCCACCCCATGCTTTGCAATCAATGAATAATGTTTTCATATGACGTGGACCTCAGTAGAAAATCAGATACGTAATTATTACAAGTGTGTGCCAATGATTATGTCAACCAATGAACTTTGCCTTTCACTCTTTTGTGGTATTATTTTATAGGAGTTTGTACTGTATATTGGAATAATGATAGGGTGGTCTAGTTTCTCTGCTTGAAGATAGCCAAATTCCCATGGTTTTGATATATGTTGCATCTTATACCTTTAGTTTGTTTACCTTGAACTCATGGACTTCTAGAGAAATGTGAAGACAAAATTCAATATAAATATTTAGTTTCACACCTAATAACTTAAAAAACTAAAATCCGTGTATAAAGAAAACAAATTACCATGGGTACTACAATGTCTTCCTTCCCAGTACTCCTCAAAAATGTGTAAGACAGCAACCCTATGCTTTGTGTAGAGCTATTAAAACATCCAAATCACCCCATCAGATACAGACAGAAAACAATAAATTTATACGAATATAACATAATGGATGCAAGACAAATTCACATCAAGCACAATATAAATACTTAATGTTATTAAGGACAATTCTAAAATTACTGATTGTGCCAGTAATAGACCAGGCAACCTAAAATGCTAAATGTATATTTATTTGTCTGAAACAAAACCATTGAAATCCAGCAAAAACATTTCAGCAGGGTGCATTTTAAGCTGCACGCTTAATGTAAGGTAAGTATGCTCCTCAGAACCTCAAATTATCAACCAAAATTCACAAATGATAAAAGATAAGGGTCTTGCTAAGGGCACTGGTTAAGGAATTAAAAGGAGAAAGGTTTTATTAAAAATCATATGGGAGTGCATTTAAAAATCATAGGGGAGCACACTTTTATGCATCCCAATGAAAACCTTTCCCCTTTTACTTCCTTAACTACTGCCCTTAGGGCATTGGTAAGCATTTGCCAAAAGATAAACAGTTCATTTGGCATCCGTACTAAACATCCCCCCCCACAGGCTCCCATAGCAATAACATATTTAGGTTCGGGCATTTGTTCATATAATCTTTAATTTATGAACAAAAACTACAATAGCAAGATAACATCACATTACACAGCTATTAGTAAATTGGGTAAATACTACACCATTGTGCATGAAAACAAGCATCATAAATCCAACAAATGCAAACAAGCATCATGAATGAAGCAATAAGAAAGTCAAACAAACCTTTTCCCATCTTTCCCAGGATAACGGGAGAATACAATTACATCAGCCCCGAGTCTCATGGTACTTGTCTTAAAGCCATTTCCATCTAGCACATGAACACAAAAGATCAGTATGCTCTCTTGAATGAAATACTACCTCCGTTCCTATTTATAAAACACAATTACCTACTTCATCAGGATTAAGAAAAATGGTTAATTTAGTTGATAATAATAAATTTCTTTAAATGTATATACTTTTCCAAAAATATCATTGTGATTAATTTCTCTCTCTCTCTCTATCTCTCTTCTAAATGCACGTCAATATAACCTCTCTCCTATTTAATTAGGGTATTTTAGTCTAAAAATAATTAATGCAAGGAACATAATGGATTGGGTTATATAAAAAAACAACTTTAAAAAGTTGGGTCTTAGAAATAGGGACGGAGGTATATTCAATAAGATTTATAATCTCCCCAAGACTAAAAAGTTTACATTGCCCAATTGTATTTGCCATTTTGCTTTTCACGGAATACCCCAGCGACATGCATTGACGCATTTTTTCAGGATCCATTCCACCACCATTATCTGAAATAAAATTTAATAATCCAACATATTAGATTTTGAAAACATAAAAAGAAAACAAGAGTGGTAAAAAGAAGAGGGAGCATATAACACTTCTATTAGGACTCTACTAACAAGGCATTCCAAAAGCAAATTTCTAAACCTTTTCCACATATGGTCGTGTCAAAATAAAAGTTGTTTCTCAATAGAGATGGTAAAAGGAAAATGCTATTTAGTACGAATAAAAATCCGTACTAAACACACGAATGATACTTAGATATTTCTCTCTGTAGTTTTAATTTCAAACGAAAATCCATTCAATGTCTTATGTCTTGCTTGAGATCTGCAGTTCTCTATTTTAATACCATAACCTTTTTTTTTGCTGCATTTAATATTGTAACCTTCACTTTGAAAATCCCCTCCTCGTTGGTTAATCTTGAAAATTTGAAAGTGCCACTAGCAAGTAGCAACATGTAAGATCCTTCTTTTTGATGCTATGCAACATGTTCAAACCAGAATCTTCATGGATTCTCTTACGTGTCCCCTTCATGTGGTTCTGTTCTTATTTTATGCTTTTTCCTTCAGTAAGTAGAATTTCAATTGATGTGTTTGCCCAGCCGATGTAAAGCCCAACTTCAATGACTAAGGTTTGCTCTGCATTTTGATGGAGAAATTATTGTGTGGTGGGATAGCTTCCACAAATAGTGGGATAAATGATAGAATCACAAATTTGTTATTTTATTTTTCTTTTAATATCTCAATTTATTATCTTTTAAAATAATAGGTTAGAAAAATTAACATGCCAGGATATTCTGTGCTTTTTGTACTTGAACTATCCATACCATACAGCACTGTTGATGGTAAAATAGGTTCAACAATTTTGTTGACCCATTTAATGGGATGGATTGGATTGGAATTTTCAACCCACTCTCAAAACATGTTCAACCTAATGCAACCTGTTTTTTGGCTGGTTAAATTGGGTTGACTTCTTTTATTTTTTCATTGTATTTATTTATAGTAACCCGTTGGGACTTATTGGTGTTAACAAATTAAAGTATTAATGTTTCTAGTTTTGGCCTTTTAAGGGCATCGATAGATGTATTTGATGTTTCAAATTTGAATGTTTGGATGGACTAGTTAATAGTTATTATGGTTATATTAGAATGGTTTATTTTTTTATTTTTTTATTTGTTTGGTGGGTCAACTAATGGGTCACCCTTTTATAACCAATTTGTTTTATTTGTTTTTATATAATTATAAATTATGCTGGGTCAACCCAACCTACACTTACCAAGGGTTGTTGTTGGGATTTTTCAACCCACTCTCAAAACGAGTTCAACTATGCCCCGGTTTTTTGGCGGGTTGGTTTGAGTTGGGTTGACCCATTTTGTCACCCCTACTTCTCAATGAAAAAGGGTGCAGTGTTATTTGTACCTTGGATATCAACTTAAAGAAATAAACAGATTATTGATTATATAATGATGGGCTTAGATATTTAAAGGAATAGGAATGTGTTTGTTACAATGTGAGTTTGGACCTAATTCCCAACTTATAAGGTGAGGATTGCTCTCCACTTATATATCTCGAAACTATCTCTAGTGAATATGAAACTTCAACATGCCGCTTTTGCCCACGGCTACCTGCCACAATGTGGGACTTCCACAACTCTTTGCCCACAGTTACCACCACAACTAAGGTGGGCTAGGGGTGACCACAATTAAGGTGGATTTCCAACATTCCCCCTCACGCTCAAGGCTACCTGCCTAGAGAGTGATAAACACGGATGACCCACCAATGGATTTAGGATATACTTTGATACCATGTTAAATTGAAAGAACATTGGCATAATATGACAGAACCCGTATATCTGAATACAACACAGATATGAGATTATATAGGCTTATTGCAATAATAACAAATAAATGGAGGATATTTAGTTTCCTTTGAATAAGAGATCATGTGCCTATAAATTATATTTATTACAATGAATGCAGAATATTCATAATGATTCTCAACAGTGTTTTCTAAATTACCAATACAATTCCATCATGCACTTGTTCATGACAAGTTGGGAACCAGTAAACTTGAAGCATGCTTAAAGTAGAGCCTCTACTTCCTTCTATAGTTCTATTTTATAACCAAAACCAATCACCATAAATACGAATATGCTTCATCTTTCTTTCCATATATCTATTGAGCAGAAAATAAATTTTATGAATGAAAATACCTTCAATCAGCAACATCCTGGTGCCATCTTTCTTATTTATAAGCATATCTACATTAACATATGTGGCCCCACTACAGACCTGAGGTCAAATTCAAGAGTAAGGCTGGGTAATAATCACAAGCGATGCTTTATTCAAAAAATGGGAAGCAAGGCATACCTCATCCAATGAATTATCCAAAAGCTCAGCCAAAGCTGCATAAACATAGCATAACCAATCTAAGCATGATAATAATGATAAATCTCAAGGATCAAGGGGAAGGGCAAAAAATTCATTAAACATCACAAATAAAAAGATTAACCATTAACCATGGATACAAACATGCCCATTTTCCACTTTACCTCCAAGAGCCCACTTATGACTTGTGGCATTGGAGTGTAAAAACTTGGGGTGAACTCTGACATGATCCATACCAACTGCAGATTTTAGAAGAAATATCAGATTATGGTTACATTGTCAACAACACAGGCTAACGAAAAGAACCTCAAGTTTGTGACAGCCAGACAAAAGGAATAAAAGAATCAACCAAAAGAAAAGGGCAACAAGAATATTTATGACAATGAAGAACTTATTGAATTTATTCATTGCATAACAAAGAAGGTTCAGAAAAGGTTTGATGCTGAACCTTAATTAAAGCATCATGTTCAGAAATGGTCAGCCAAGTCCCAAGACATTAATTGAGAGAGTATGATAATCAATACTGAATAGCTACACAGAACTCAACCTCAAAAACATATAGTAAAATTGTGCATAGCATGATGGCCGCTATACTAAAGATTATGCATACAAATAGAAGTGTTGTAAGAGACTTTGGAAAAGAAAGGTATTTGCATGGGTTATACTCAGGCTATACAAGACATGTGTGAAATACTTACCTATTTAATTCCTAAAAGGATTACATCAAGGCCTGACCTTTAGTTCTTACCTATTTAATCCCTCAACAATCAAAACTACATCATCCACAAGAAGCAAGCTTAGGAATTTCCTAAAAGGATAGGACGACATCAAGGCCCAACCTTTAGTTCTTACCTATTTAATTTAGTATTGGTCTCTTGGATGTGCTTACCAAGGACATACAATCGATTATCCCTAATTGCATGCTTTTTGTGGATGGTGTAGTTTTGATTGTTGAGGGAAGAAATTAACTCTAAACTTGAACTTTGGAACCAAAGGGTTTTCACTTGAATAAAAGTAAGCAAGAAACAAGAAAATGACTTGGAAGTTGAAATGGGAGCAAATGTTACACCATAGGTTTCTAAGTTTAGAGAGATGTGATACATATACAACGATTCATACAACAACTAAAGGAACTTCAGCCCAAAATCTAAACAACATTTTAAAAGGGAGAGGATAATCCTTTAATTGTAAAATTCTTCGCAATTTCCTATTATGAATTTTGTGAAGGCACACGCAAAAACAAAAACAATGTACGGTAATCTCTGTATTTCCCGGGAATCATGCAGGTTTTCCCTCACCAAAAATAATCTCTACCTCATCTAACATCAAGCTAAGGTTCTGTCAATCATTTTTAATTTTAAACTTGTCATATGTTAGAAACAACAAGCCCGTGGATAAATTCCCAGTTCCAAATAAGCATTACTAAAAACTACGGGGAAAACAAGCACTGCGAGAGGCCTGTCTATCCGCATTTTTTATTCTTTGAATATGCGCCTGTTAATATGGGCCTGTTTGGATGTTAGTTTCTTTAGGAGCACTTTTAGAAAAAAAAATAAGAAAAAAAAAATGAAATGAGCTTTTCTATATTAGCTAATTTATAGATGTCATCTCATCTTTTAGAGAAGTTAAATTGGTGAGCTTCTACAAATTAGCTAATAGAGAACTTATTTTTACTTATAGAGAAGCTCATCTCATCTTTTTGCTCTTATTTTTTTCTTCTAGAAGTGCTTCTAGAGAAGCTTATCCAACCAAGCCCTATGTAGTTTGTCCGAATATAGGTTGATTTGTAAAAAAAAAATATTATTGTTGTCATATATTATAAATGAAAAATGAAGACCAGAAACATAAGAAAAAGTGTAGAACACAATATCATCCCCAATTAGTAACTATTTGGCATTTCATAAGAACAAAACGCACCTGTTGAAGATCCAGAACCTCCGAGAGGAGCTCCATCGTAATCCCCGGCCTTCCAGAACTGCTTGGAGCTATTCAGACTCAAACTCTTACTCGCGTTGGCGCGCGATGCCGCCGAATTAGACGCCCATTCCGGCGCCGGTAAGGACAGCACCGCAGTGGGAGGAGGCGCCGGCGTCGGAGGGAGAGGGGAGAGGAATCCAACCGGCAAAACCACTCCTCCAGCCTCGCTCGTCCTTCGCTTCTTGGACGGACTCTCTACCGAAGAAGAAGCACCGTTCACTGCGTTGGCGACTGCACTGTCCAAATCATGGCCCTCGTCTTCGTCCGTGTCGGAATCGCTGAGTTCAATAACCGAACCCGGAGGGGGCGCCGAAACGACGCCGTTTCTTGGCCTCCTCTCGGTGGCAATCGGAGTCTCCAACACTTCTTCTTTTACGCAAACATCCATGGCTGGCTAAAACGGGAGATGAAGATTCAACAAACAAACATGCAAAATAAAAAATATAAAAGATTGAAGTTGGAAAGTTAAAATCTCAACGAATTAATCAAGGTGATGGGAAAGGTTGAACTAAAAAGGGGATTTGTCTGTCTCGTAGAGGAGAGAAGAATAGACGCACTCCGCCCTTGATCCAGGGAATATGGTGCACTCACCGACCTTACTTTTTTTAAAATACTACTTCTTTAAGGAAGTTGTACCACAAAAATAGGGGTGATCGTGGGTCAGTTCGGATCGATTTTGGTCAAATTTAGGACCTAATCTAATCAAATTTGATCGGTTCGGTTCGGTTCGGTTTTCAAAAAAAATTCGAAACTCAACCCAACCTAATCCGTCCATGAACAGTTCGGTTCAGTTCGGATCATCGGATTACCCATTTAAATTTTTTTTAAAACTATTATTTTATATCACGATTATTTCAAATATCTCATACAATTAACACAATATTATCAAATGTATGAAAGTAGTAAAATTGATTTATTTAATACCATCAACATAATATTATAAAATAGACTTATAATATAAATTAAAACAAAAGATTTATAAACAATATTTATTGTAATAGTCTGAATCACAATTGAATCTTACAAACCAAGTTTTGTTATAACCAATTTTGTTGCAACCATATTTGCTGAAACAAACAAATAAACAATTATCCTAGCTGGTATCCTTATTTCTCAGCAAAAAGCTCTAGTTTCAATTCACCAAGAATAGAGATAGACTGATATCCTTGTTTCCCAACCAGTCTGGTATCCTAGTTTCCCAGCCAGAAGTCGCATGTCTCAATTCATCAAGAACAGAGACAAAACTGGTATCCTAGTTCTCAGCTGCAACCTTTTCCAGAGTCAAGAAGAAGAATACAATAAAATAGTTACATTTACGCTTATATTCCTTCCTTAAGCAAGTAGGTACCTTTAAATCCTGATTGAGAGTTGAAGAATCAAATTTGTCAAACGCTTCTACATGATCTCACAACAATTCTCTCAATGATGTAAACATAAACTCTCTAATATTATTTGGAATGGAATGCATACATGAACACCAAAATATGTTTCTATTTATACTAATTTAAAGATATGATTTTAACTAATTTTTGAATGCAATCCTAAATATATTCTATCATATTATCCAATCTAATCTTAAAGATATTTTATTATATTATGCAATGCAATCTTAAAAATATTCTATCATTTTTTTAATGCAATATTAAAAAATATCCTATCTTATTTTTGAATGCAATCTTAAACATTTACAATATCATATATTTTTTTATTGTCAAATTATTTTTTTAATTTTTAATATATATATATATAAATAATAAAATTTATATTATTATTACGGGTTCACGGATCGGGTCATCAGATCAACGGATCTATAAATCTAAACCCGTGACCCAACCCGTACATGAACGATTTTGATCGGTTCAATTCGATTTTGACCCAAATATATAAATGACCCAACTCAAACTGTTCGGATCGGTTCGGGTTCACGGGTGACCCGTACCCCACGAACACCCCTACATAAAAATCCTTTTTAAATTCCTCTCTCAGTATTTCTAAACTGATTTTAATATTATTCTCCCATTTTAATTACAGTTTTTATTTTTATAATCTATGTATTTAACATTTGTACTAAATATTAGGAAGAATAGTATCAAAGGCATCCACAAATCATTTAGTAGTAATGATGAAGATAAGATAAAAATAGAATATAAAATAAAAGTTGGATAAAAAAATAAAATAAAAATATACTAAGTTCTTATTTTATTTAATATTTAATTTGATATAGTTGAAGATAGAATTTAAATTTGAACTATTGTTTTTTTTCATGATTATACCTTATCACTTTAATTCATGAATCTTAAGATATTTTTCTACTCATCAGGACTCATCAATTTTAATAAGACAAAATCATCTTATCCTCTTCCTTTCCTCTCTTCATGTGGGTACCATGATCAAGGGAAAAGATTTTTATCTTCCCCTCCTCCTTCTACACCACGTTTTAGTTTCCTTTAAAGATGAGAAAATTGTGTGGTTCTCCTTGTGTCCATATGTCACCTTTCATGAAGAGGAATAATTCAATTTCAAGTTGTCTTCACACATGACATTCATAAAAGGAAGTAAAGTTCAATTCGAACTCTTCTGCCTAAAGTATAAGATTAAATAATAGAACTCTAGAGATTTTCAGAAACTGAATTCAGTTACAATACAAATAGCTCACAAACAGTCTATACATAGTGTTACACAGGTTTTACGTACTCTATCTTAATTTTCTTAATTTTGATTGGTCCGTTCTACTTCTGACCATCAAAATTACTAAACTATTTTATTAAATAAGTCTGTACATATAATTAAGAGAAAATTTCATAGATTCTACTTATCATTTTTTCATATTTTTTTGCTGCCTGAATTCTTCTGAATAAAATTTCAAAGTTATTACCGTATAAAATTCATAGAAATTTTATTCTAAGGTTTTTATGTCACAACTGTATAGTTTCTAACTTTACAAATTATTCTCTATCATATGAGTCATGTCTCACCTTATCATGCTTCAGTTTGAAATTTCTAACTTATATAACGTGCACCGACACTGTCCGGGAAAGAATCAAATTTCTCCTAAAATTAGATATCCTTAAAATTAAAAAATTCTACTGATTAATAATATATATAAAAAACATGTTCAATAAATACTCAAATCATCAAAAATTCGAAGTGTTACCATATTACTCGATCGAAAACTATAAATTAATTCCAAGGTATTAAAATTTGTTAAAGGATTAACATCTTTTAAGAATTTCTTTTATATACACAAACCAAAAATTAAACTCATAATCACATAAGGATAAAATTATATATTAATCATTCCTTATAATTTGTATTTGTAATATATAACCATTTATTACTTCAAGTAGTATACACTATCTAGAAAAAATTCCTTCCAAAAGTTTTAAGAACAATCATGTAATTTCAATTGCATTAAAAAATATCAAAAATTCAAATACAATTTAAATGATTGATCTAATTCATTTATGTAATTAAAAAATTAATACTTGAATTAAAATTCATTAAATGTTGATTGAAAATACAAAATTAATTAAGATTTTCTATTTAATATAATTCAAATATATTATACTAGTATCCTTTATTGTTTAAATTAAGTAATATACACGGTCCAAAAAAAATTATCCTCACAAATATTAGGGACAAACATGTAATTTACAAATGCATAAAAAAGTTAATAGAAATTTAAAATTTTAAATAAATTAAAAATAACAAAATTAAAAATTAAACGATTGATATATGTAATTAAAAATAATAACATTTGAATTAAAATTGCATTAGCCTTTACTAGTTATATATGTTTGCACACTAATTATGTAATCTTTTTTTAAAGGACTGATTATGTAATCTTATTTATTGCTTTCCATTTTTTCCATGTTCTGTTTCTTTTTCCTAGGCATTACTTAGTTAATTGGATTCAAAATTTAAATATTTCAAAATTTTCAAGATTTGTTATTTTTTAAAGTGAATATTATGAGATAAGTAGTAAATAAAAATTTTAA
>PYAF01004987.1:574933-586765 GCA_007407185.1 Glycine tomentella | reverse complement strand
AAAAATTAGAAATTAGAATATAACATTTTAAAAACGTTAGAAGCTATTAAAAATGACTTATTTATCAAATAATCAAATAATTTTTTTAGCTAAAAAAATCAAAATATTTTACCCAACATAGTCCTAGAATGAGACAAATAAAAGGTGTTTGGCAAATAAATATAAATGCAAAATTAGACATCCATAAAATACTCACGTATTTTATTAAAATAAGTGCATTAAATATATTTTTTGGTATATAGGATTTTTTTTTACAAATATGCTCTTTATTAAAATAATTGCATTAAATATTTTTTTTCTCAAATTTTATTACAAATATGACACTTATCTAACTTGATTATAAGATTTAAATGAATTTATATATAAAAAACATCTGCAAAAGAAAATTAAACAAAACTAATTTCAAAATAATTTTTACAAATATTAATTATTTGATTTAATTATGACATTGTTTTACTGAGTTGAAAATTATTATGGCTTACTAGTTACTGTCACATTAGATGTTGAGTTGTAATATTTTTCCGATAATATTTATCCCGTTAAAAATTAACTAGTATATTAAATGAGTGCAACACACAAGTATAATTAAGTAATATATTGATCATGTTATAATAAACTATCATATTATTATAGATTAGTGAAGAGAATAGGTGACGGTGTGCTCACGTTATAAACATAGTTATGTACTTATGTATTATGATTATCATTACATTATACCATAAGTATCATAATTATATAGGTATAAAAGATGACATGCTAGCGTTGCCTTTTCAAGGCTGTAATTTCCCCCCTTTTTGTTTTGGTTTTCTCCCATTACCAAAAAAACGGTGAACTGCATTGTGTTTAAGAGAATGTCGAATTCATAGAATAAATATTAGATGATTAATATAAGAATCGTTGAAATTATTTAACAATTACAAAATAATGAAAAAATTAAATAATAAATAAAGAGATAAACTTAGATAATACATGGGAGGAATTACGTTTAAAAAATAATAAAGAAATAATTTTTTTACAAATATAAAAAATTAATTATTTTTCAAAATTAAAGATAGATAAAATCATGTTGATAAGTGCAACATTTAACAATGGAGACAAGCTTCTCGATAAAGATAAATCTTAGGTGAGGATTTTGTACTTGATAAATGGGTAATGTAGTATTTTCTTACAATTAAAACTTTCCCCTAGTTGAGAGAGATAAATTTGCACTTGTTCATAAGAAAGTTTTTTATGAAAAATTTAGCTAAAAACATTATGGAAAAACATTTTTTCCATAAATATTATTTTTCAAAATAAAAATTAAACATAGAAAATCAAGATTCCAAAAAAAGAAGAAATAAAAAAATACCTACTAAATGTCTCCTGAGTGTATCCATGGTGGACCTTTATCGGCATTGTGCTCAAGTGAGTTCACATTTAGAAATACAAAGCAAGTGAACTTTTTTTTAAAACTTTAATTGGTCTTATTGCCTATATGAAATATTATTGTCTTAACTTATATCTTTAAAACAATTTTTTTTGTTATATTATAGCTTATTTTTCATCTTCCAATACTATAATATTTTTTTCATTTTTATCTTACTTTTTTATTTTGTTTTTATTAATGTTTTTTATCATGTTGCCTCAAGATTTTTTTCTCATCGTTAATTGTTGTGATTATTGCGTCATCTCTTCATTTCTTCATATTCCTTGCCGTTTGTTTGCACTTTCTATATTGAATTTTCTAATAATGTTAAAAACAATTTATATTATAGCGGTATGTTATTATTGTTTATTTTCAATTGTTTATAATTGTAAAACAATGCATAAATTTTGAAAGTTTTGTTTTGAAAATAAAAATATTATCCGACCAACATTTCCAATTGAGTGATTCCATGATGGGACTTTATCGACACTGTACTCAAGTGTGTTTACAAAGCAAGTGAACTTTTTTTCAACTTCTATTAGTGTTTTTGTATATTTAAAATATTACTGTCTTATAAGTTATATATTTTATATAAATTTTATTTTCTTTGTTATATTGTAGTTTTATTTTTTCGTCTTCCAATACTATAAGATAAAAAATTTATTCACTTGTCTTCTTATTTTAATAATATATTATTTTTCATGTATCTATACTACATACAAAGAAAATGATTTCAAATAAAAAAGTTTCACATATCAATTTCACACATAAACTTATCCTGTGTGCCTTCATGAAAATGTTCCCCTCTATTTGTTGTTTAGATGTCATATTCGTATTCATTTTCACACAAATCAATTTATGGAGAATTATGACCCAAAACAATTAATTTAATATTGATTGCAAATTTATTCACAATATAGGTATTTTTCCTTTGTGATGTGAACATATCCAAAATTTTATTTGACCATTAACACGCAAAAATTTAATGTTTTAATTTGTCACATGGCTAAAGTAGGGAATCGATATTTATTTTATCTTCATATTCTAATTAAGCACATAAGACTTAATAAAATAGGGGGTGAAACGTGAATTAAATTCATAGAATGTATGAGAATGCATTGAGATATTTGTTCGTAGATTATGTTGTCGTTGGAGCAGTTATAATGGTTTGGTTGGAGAGAAAGGAAAAATAATTATATTTTCTTGGATAAATAGTTATTTCGTTATTAATGTGTAAAGTGTTGACAAATTTATTTCTGAAAGATAAAAATTTAAATTTTAGTCATCGAAATTGAAAAAAGTGCGACAAATTTATCTATTCGTCAACTTTCGTTCATTACCGCTAATGAAATAACTTACGTGACATATTCAATCTACTTCTTTATGATCATTGAATTTGTTTTGTTTATTGTAGTCAAACATGAATCATCTCATACGAATATATGAACTTTAGACTTCTCTTATCTGCTAAATAAGATAACTTCAAATCTCAAAAAAAATTGCGTATTTTCTCCTAGTGTTTCCAAGCATTGAAGACTACTTTCATGCAATCATAAAGCTTGAGCTTTAATGATTTATTTAAAAAGAATAATTAAAAATTTGATAAATACATTAAAGATAAAAGAGAATAAAATATAAAAAGTTAGAAGTTAATGTTTTAAGAAATATTACCTAAAGTAACA
Organism: Glycine tomentella; assembly: GCA_007407185.1. Classification (NCBI taxonomy): domain Eukaryota; kingdom Viridiplantae; phylum Streptophyta; class Magnoliopsida; order Fabales; family Fabaceae; genus Glycine; species Glycine tomentella. Next base: position 583,678 of record PYAF01004987.1, on the reverse strand, counting down.
TTTTTAAAAATGCAACAAGCTACTAAAAAAATTATTTGCCGAACATGTAAACAAGTTCTTCAACTAATAAAAAAACTAAAAATTAATTGAAATACCTTGCCAAACATAGTCTTATTTTAAATATAATGATTAAAATATTATTAAATTAAAATATATTGTAATTTTTGAATATATTTTAAAATTTCTTAACTAATTTTTAACTGAAAACAATAGAAATACACACAATAATCAAGAAAGGGGTGAATTTGCTTAAACTTGACTTTTTTTAAATCCTTAGAAAATCAAAGTTAATAGATCTTAATGACAATTAAATCAATAATGCTTTTAATCAATCAAATCACTCAACCCAAAAAAACAATTACAAAAATTTAACTTGTTGAGTAATAAAGAATTCACCAGGAACCACATATCAAGATAGCTAGAAGATATTAAAGAATAGAGATTAACACAAGAATTTATATTGGTTCACTTCACAAGAGAAGCTACATCCATTTCTTATAATCAACACTAAATTAGAGTTTTACTATTCACAAATTTCAGTTCTTACAAGCTTTACAACAATCATCATTTATCAAACCTAGATAAAGAACATAAATCTAAAACACTATTAGAATCCTAGTGATCAAGATATAGAGAACCTTTCCCTATTCTTTCCCACTAGAGAAACCCACTCTATAAAAGCTTCAAAAATCTTTTGTAATAGTTACAAATAACCAAAAATTTAAAAACGAATTTACAACAAGAGTTAATGGAGAGAATCAACCTGATGATCCAATGGATATAAATGAATATGATTTACCAATCAGAGTTGAAATGAAAATAAAGTTTTAGAACTTTCTATCCCAAAGTTTCTTTATAATCTTGTCCAAAAAAATTTTCAATACACCATGAAGATTTAAAAGTGTGGAACAAGATCTTCAAAACTTAGAGTATCCTTTCTCAATTTTAGAAGGCTTATGAGAACTTTGAAAATTTCGTAGTGAAGTGTTGTTCTTTTCAGAAAAACTCACAAGTTATTTATAACCAACTTCTGTAACTGAATATAATTGATTAAATCGTCAAAGTAATCAACTAAATTAACTCATGTAATCGATTAAACTTTCATATAATCGATTAAAGTATTCTTAGCACAATCTGAAAAAGTTTTACGAACAATGTAATCGATTAAAACGAACTGTAATTGATTAAACCAGTCATGTTTAGTTTTGAAACAAACCTATGTAATTGATTACGATTGAGGGGTAATTGATTAAGGCAGTCATGCATGTTTTGTGTTTTGTGTCGTGTAATCGATTACAATATGTTTGTAATCGATTAAAGCAGTCATGCATGTTTTGTGTTTTGTGCTATATAATCGATTAAAATGTTCATCATGACTTTGTAACATATTACACAAGCTGGTAATCAATTAAAGCAATCACATTTTGTTTTTCAAAAAACTTAACCATGAGAAATCAATTTCACTATGGAAACATGAAAACCTTTATGCTTTAATTAAATCATGTATGCATGTTTAATGATTATGTTTACGTAATGCAAGGATCATAAGATTAATATCTTAACGATTTAACAAATTAGAAATGTATTGACATGTGAAAAGCTAAAATCTTTCTTCTAAGACACAACACAGACTTCATCCTTGACTTGATCATCTCCCAACTCCCCTTATATCCAACATTAACATTATATAAAAATGACCACTTATTATATTTATGTAAAAATTCAATTATTATCAGACAAAAAAAAACATTAAGGGAATGTATTGGATTAGGATTTCAAAAGTTTTTAAAAAAATTATTTTTTATAAAAAAAAGTCTTGTGTTATTCGATCAGGATTTTTAAATAGTATAAATAAGTCTTGTGATATTCAATTAAAATTTTTAAGATTTTTTAAAGAAGATAACAAAATTTGGTGGTATTCAATTATGATTTTTTTTTATAATTTATAAAAAATCTTTTGGTATTCAAAAATATACAAATTTCGATGGATTATTTTTTAAAAAGGATTTTGATGAATTTCATGAGGCTTTTTAGTATAAATCTATAAAATAATCTCACCAAAACCTTGAGATTTTGCTATACTTTTTTCTTTTGGTTATCAAACTTTATTTTCTCTAATCACACATAGACTCTTCTTTTTAATATTCTTCAAGATGCAGTGTCATATATATTTCTCTTATTCTTTTTGAATAAAAAATGTACACTTTCCTATACACTTTTTTCTTTGTTTTCTGAATTAAATTAATGTTTGTCCTATGTGTTAAGACTAATAATATTTTTCTTATATTAATGTGTTCATCACCTCCTTGACAACATAGTGTTTTCGTGATTATCACTCTTAATTTTATCATCCACATACCAAATTTTCACTCTCATTATTTCATTCTAGTATATGTTTATTATCACACCCCATTTAAGCATTATTTTGTATTATGCTAACATTTAACAATATTAATATTAATAAAATGTATCAATATAATTTATATCCAATTGAAATTAAATCTGTTAATAAAAGAGTGCTGCTTAGTTTGACTTAAATGATATTCAGTTTAGCTTCTTAAAAAAAAGAGTGCGGCTTTTTCTAAAAAAAAAAAAATCTGTAAAACCTATTCCATCGCATGTGGACAATTTGGATTGGTTATTTGAAAACTAAAGAGCGAAAGGATAAATTTAATAAAATAATAATTCAAAATCAAACAATGATTATATATCACATTTTTTTAATAGGAGTAGTAGTCAAACACAACCCAAGATTATTTAAAACTCGTTTGCATGCTTGTTGAACATTTGGCTCTGTCCACGCAAGTAGGTTGACATATGCTATCACAGCTTTTGAAATTGCATTCGCATAAATTCAATTAGTCCACACAAATAAAAAAATGAAACTAATCGAAGATTCAAGATTTAAAGAAGGTTCTTTTAACAAAAAGAAAAATCAAAATCAATGAAGTGATAATACCTAATCCATTATTGATACAACTTGCTAATATGTTAAAATTAAGATTAAATAATCAGATTTTATGTCATTGTATGTATGGCTTTCGGCCATATACCACGCTATGCTAGTTAGTCTTATTAAAAAAAAATCAAAATCGCCAGCATGCGCAAACTGACAAGAATACAAAGAGTAAGACCGATCCAAGTGACGACTGTGTGGAGCCATTGAATCAATTCCTCGGTATAAAGAGAAAGTTTGACTAGCATAACACAAATTAACACCAATATAAATTCATCAATCTCTTGCTCCCCTCTGCGCGCATTATTTTTTCTAAAAGAAAAAAAGAAGAAGATGAAGTTTGTGAAGAAGTGGAAGAGAGTATTGGGAAGCAGCAAGAGATTGCATCCTGAAAAGAGTGGAAGTGGAAGCTACGGCAGATTGAGCAGCTCAAAGAAGAAGGCTCCACAGGGTTGTCTTAGTGTCTACGTGGGAGCCGAGAGAGAGAGAGATTCGTGATGAAGGTGAAGATCGCAAACCACCCTTTGTTAAAGGCTCTATTGGACGCCGCTGACAGAGAATATGGGTACAGGAACGATGGTCCCTTGTGGCTCCCTTGCGACGTTGACTTGTTCTGCGAGGCACTTAAGGAGATGGAGAGTACTCAACAACAACAAACGGCTTCTGTATTGAGCCTCCTTTCCTGTGGGTCACAGTTTCAGGCGAAGCCCCTCATCAGTTTCCTGTAGATATTATATCCCCATTACTAAACCCTTGTTAACAAGTTTAAACAAATTCAAATCAGCCAAAAGCGTCCTAGTTATGGCCTATGTATATAGACCTCTTATGACCAATACAAAACTATATATTTATTATTTTGTCATTCATCTTTGATACAAAGTAAAGCTCATAATTAAACTCATAGAATAGAGAAATATAATAGGAAAAATCTCCTGATCTTAGCCTTCTGAAGGTGTATAAATCAATAAAACATTACAGGCTTTACATAGACAAGACAAAAGACCCCATCACAAAACTTAGTGTAATTGTCCCTTTAATTTGACTCTTCCTTTAAAAGCCAATAATTCAAAATAAAACTTGTAACAACTACATTAAATTCCTATTATGAGTGATATTAATGTTTATATTCTAACACTATGGAAATCAACGCTGATGATATAAAAATAATAGATCAGAAATTTATTTATTTTACTGCAAACAATTTTTGGTGAGCTGCAAATTTAAATTTTGAACTCAAAACTATTTATTAAATTATAATAATCTCATACTAATTAATTCGTGCACTCAGTGACAACTGACAGAGTATGTTGTAACAAGCTATTAATCTTGCCTTTTCTAATTGAATTCTTAATTATCAAATAAAAAAAAAAAGAGAAGATTTTGAATTCGCCTTCAGAAAAAAAAAATGAATTCTTCCATGCTATTATAATCAAATTCATAAATGCATATGGGAACCTTGATTGGAAGATATTGTTTGAAGCTTTTCTTTACACACATTATCATCATTAATCAAAATCACAAATTTGGTGGAGTAGTTAAGGAATAATTATTGACGTAAATTAAGAATATTCTTTCGGGGTGCTTAATAGGGGATGAACTTTTTTTTTATATCCGGGAATGATCAATCTCGTGAATCATATTTTTAAAAATAAATAAAATTAATTTGGTTGATCATTAAAATTCTTTAGATAAATTTCTCAAAATTCAACCAGTTATACATATTTTTATTTATTATTTAAATTATTTATCACATTATATAATTTCATAAATAATAACATGATGTTTTTATTTATTAAATTATTGTAGGAAAAATATTTCCAAAGAATATATTTTTTCAGAAATGTTATTTTTTTAAAATACATAAAAAACATAGAAAATTAAATTTTTCAACCTACAATTTTCGGAAAACCAAAATTTATTTTCTATCAAATGTCTCCTTAGTAGCTAGGGACAAATCTAGAGGGGGACAAGTCACCCTTCCTTAGACTTTTCATATATATATATATATATATAAGCTAGTTAGTATAAAATCATATAAATTAATTTTGTATATTGTTATTATAATAATGATTAAGATTAATTAGTATAAAATGGGATAAAATTAATTATATTTGTTGTTTTATTGTAATAATAAAAGTGATAACTAATGTAAAATTGTATGAAGTTAATTGTGTGTTTGTTGTTATTGTGATAACAATTAAGGTTTTTATTGTTTAATATAAAAATTAATTTCAATTTTATGTATAAAAATAATATATTTTCTTAAAAATTATTATTTATTATACGTTAAACATTTAATAATTATAAAGAAAAAAAAAATCAACCTCTCTTTATAAGATTTTTGGATCCGTCCCAACTCCTTAGTGCCATGGTTTATTACTAACAAATTCTTCAGTAGTCAACTTTCCATCAAGCCCTTCCCAGTTGAGGCATCTTCTGCTTGCGGATCGGACGCGCTTGCAGCACTTCCTTCACTAGGGATTAGTTTACCTTTTTCGTGCCTTTGTTTTCAGCTCTTGGTAGTCATTTATTTCCCACTGATAAAAAAAGTTACTAACAAATCAAAATTTTGTGTGTTTTCGGGTCAATCCGTTGTGTACAATATGTTTCAAGAAGACAAATATACTAGATATACTGCACACCTTTTTTTCATTTTTTTTTTGCAGTTTTTCTCACTCTTTGCAGACGCATATTTATGCATGCATGGTTTGGATTGGAGGTGATTCCTAGTTGCATTCCTTCAACACTAGGTTTATTAAATTAAAAGAGAATTAGATTCTGCGAAAAAAAAAAAGGAAATTAGATTTATCGATCGGAATGAAAATGTTTTCAGAAGTGTCACAGTTTATTTCGAAACCACGCCAAAAAAAGATGATTTTGAAAATTAAAACACGTAATAGAATTGCTTAAGGCTAATTGTTTGGATCATCACATCTAAAGCTCAAGAAGAGTTTCTTAAATACACATTTACTTCATTTATCTATTATGATGTTTAAAATCATTGTCAACAAAATGAACACTTGAGAGGTTCCAAATAATCGTGTCTGAAGGAGTCTTTTTTCCTTTTTTGCTTATTCATCGCTGGAATAAATGCCAAAAAGCTGTGTGCCTGTGTGCTTTCTTTAGTTTGAGTTGAGCAGGTAAGTCAGGATTCATAGCTATATATATGAAAGTCATATGGTTGAAGAGGTCAGTTGGATTATTTTTGGGCTTTCAGATGACGGTCCATTCGGGGTAGGCTTGACAAACCATATTTGGGCTTTATCATAAAACAACATTGGGCCTACCTCCTTGTGGAAGGATCATTCTGCTACCATTTCAAAATTCTCTGCCCTTTCCTCCTCTTCTTTTTCTCTTCCCTGCGCACCCCCCCTTCTTGGCACCTCTTCTCCTTTTCTCCCCCTTCTGTGCCCAAAACCTCCCAACATTCCCTTCTCAACCCTCTCACAAACCTTACCCCTTCCCCTTCCCCCTTTTTGGCATTTTCATGATAAACAAAATTGTGATTTTGCTGTAAATACAATCACAATGGAATCACAGTTGTATTACATAATCATAATTTTGTTAGTATGTAACTTTACTTTTTTTAAATATAGTTAGATATTTAGTTTCCAGATTTGTGTATATAAAAAAATACATATTAAAAAGGTAACGTCCCTTAAATAAATTTGGATATTTTAAGAAATTAATCATTCTTCACTTCTAGTAAAAAAAATAAAACCTTAGATTAACCTAAACCAAAGTAATATAGTTATTAATTTTTTTTTTAGTGACGTTGTCACGTACAAAAATAATTCAACATATAATATGAAAAAATAGTTGATTCACATCATTAATTAGTCATCACCAAGCCAGTAGCATGAATGGTGTGTTTTAATTTGTCTCAAACTTCAACACAACGTAAACCCACTTCATCCAGATGAAATAGAATCTCTTGCTTCTACGTACATTTTGTATATTGGAAGGTGTGAAACGATGTTTAAGTACATCCCAACGGTTTTTCAAATTATCAGAAGTCACCGTACATTAAAGTATAACTAATCAATGCTGTTTAAGCCAAAATCCTAGCTGCTCATCATGACTTTGCCAACCAGCAATATGAAGTCTAACTTCTTAAAGGTATAGGTATACAAATTTGAGTGGGACAAGTACTGGTATCATTTTTCGTTCACAAATCTTCACTCATACATTTACTGTGGTTGGTATAGAGAAGATAACTAAAATAGGGTGAAGTGCTAGCAAAGCATAACGATTTTGCCGCTTGGGTAGGATTGGAAGTGACAACATCTCCGGTACCAATGGATGGTTGGAGAGGGACAGAGTATCACAAGTGACATGGCCATAAAGATCGTATGGAGAAAGTAGGTAATTTGAGAATGTCAAATATGATGATTATTAAAAAGTGGTGATTTCTACCGGGAACACCGTGGTAAGGGAAATCATCGATGAATGGAGAAAAAACTGTTAGATATATGACTAATCTGATATCATATAGAGAACAATTCAGTGTGTGAACAAGAGGTATATATATAAAATACAAGAGAATATATAACATAGCCCAATTGGTAGCCGATAATCCAAATGATCCAAATGAGGGATAGAGGGATCTTCCTTTATTACATGTCATTCATATAAATTATTTCCACTGTTACTAGTATCATGCACCCCAACGACCTTCATGTAAATAAATATAACCTATAAATGATCACCCACTATAGTAATGTTCTTGCGGTTGAAATAAAAAGTTCCTCCTAATTAAACATTTTTCAATTACAATAAAACAATTTGAAGCAAAACACAGGCCTCACTTACGGCATTATTAATGAAGGGAGTTAATTAAGACTCTTGTGATCATCATTCATATCTCCATCAGCCTTTCAAACCTTTTCATGGCAGAAGCAGGCAAACCTAGGAGCACGTTTATGCTTTTACTTTCTTCATTATGAGATAAGAACAAAATGACTTCCTTCCCTGGCAAAGTTACAGGCCCAAAAAAGAAGGGCTTCCCCCATCCGAAATCTGCACTTCGGAAAGGTATCCTAGTCCATGTTGTGATCAAAAGTGTTGCAGTTAAGGAAGGCCTTGATCTTTTCACTTCAAAATAGTCAATAGCAGATCTCATGTAACTGTCTGTGACCATGTCAATTGCTTTGCCAACCAAACCCACACTAAATGACAGTGGATTATTCACTAACTCCTCTACCTTGCATAGAGCATTTGAAAACACAATAGCATTGCCAAAGTACCCCTTTGGTATTGGAGGCACGAATTTAGACCTTCCATCAACAGCAAAAAGTAGCTTGGTTTGTTGATTAGGGTGCATGTGCATCCCTAAGGCTTCACTTCTAGCTCTCCACACAAAAGCTGTGAGTGCTTCAAAAGTTGAGCACTTCTTTACAACACCATCTTCTGCTGTGGCCATTTTCTTAAGCAGCTCAAGCTTATCTGGATCGAAACAGAAGGACTTGTAGAGGATCTCTTCCTCGTAGACTTTTGCGGCATTTGATACATCTTCAATTTCGTCGAATTCGTGGTGTGGAAACTCTATCTTTGGAGGGTTTCGGGTTCTTAGTATAGTTCGGTCCAGAACTGGTGAAATGCTCAAGTCCAAGCCTCTGGCTGTCTCACCCCATGCGTTCACGAATTGCATCGCACTTATACCATCAACCATGCAATGGTTCACGTTTACGCCCAAAACAAATCCTCCACATTTGAACTTTGTCACCTAAAAGAGAGGGTTTGGTTGCACCTTAAGTTATAAACATGTATATATGCTTTTAATTTGCAAT
>PYAF01004987.1:541348-574833 GCA_007407185.1 Glycine tomentella | reverse complement strand
TGGTGAAATGCTCAAGTCCAAGCCTCTGGCTGTCTCACCCCATGCGTTCACGAATTGCATCGCACTTATACCATCAACCATGCAATGGTTCACGTTTACGCCCAAAACAAATCCTCCACATTTGAACTTTGTCACCTAAAAGAGAGGGTTTGGTTGCACCTTAAGTTATAAACATGTATATATGCTTTTAATTTGCAATGAAAATCTTCTACAATAAAAATGTTTTTATTATACCTGTATTATAATCCTAATCTGATTTTATTTGTAAAATTATTTTATTATTTATAATATTTTATATTTGATTTTAATATCTACCGTTAATCAAAGTTGGTTAAGTGATTAACGTGTTTCATCATCACTTAATTGATGATGTAACAGTTCATTAAGTGACATGACCAATTTTTTTGGAGTGTCCAAAATAATTAAGTTTATAATATATATTAAATATAACCCTTTTCTATATATAAAACTATCACTTATGAATAATTTTAAACTTTTAAAAATATTATGTGAATATAAGTTATTTTCTTAATTATTTTTTTATTTATAATATTAGTATATCTTTTCCTACTTTGTTAGTAATACTCTTTAATATTTTTCATGACTTTTATACCCTTCTATGATACTAAATAAAAAAAAGAGAGAATTTATGTCTAAATTATTTTGTGAAAAATCTGCAAGACGAATTAAGTTATTAATAACAAAATTTACATGAGGATATTTTAAAATTTTCAAGGAATATTATAATAAATTTAGGAAAATAATTATACTTTTATCAAAATCATAGTTAAATTTGAAGAAAAATTGTAAAAAAAGAAAAATTTGCAGGTATAAGTTATGTTGTACAAAATAAGAATAAAAAAATCATAAAAAAATAAAAAAATAGATGATAATAATACAACTAATTGATGGAATAGTATATGTATGAAAATATTAATATTAATAATATTAAAAATTGTCTTTTATAATAATAATAAAAAATGACTAAAGATTATCATCAACTAAAATGTCACTTTGGGTTCATATATTCAATGAATAAAAATTATTAATAATTAATAAATATATTTAAAAATAATATTGAAAATTTAATTTATATATATAGAGAGAGACAGAGATTGTCAAAAGTTTGGGAGGCATTGCCCTCTCCGCCCATACGAACTGTGTGGTCGTGTGGGAATACCCATGGTATTCACTATTCTGTATTATAGGTATTTTTAATGTTATTATACAATTAAAATTGAAATTTCACCTTATGAATTTATGTTAACTTTTTATCCAAAAATTTGTTACGTGGAACTATCCTAGCAAAGTAATCCAATTGTAATTAGAAAACAACATCAAAATCACTGAAAAACTTGCATCTAACCACATGTTTGAATATTTCCTAAAGGGAAAAAAAATATTTAAATGCGAGTTACACATTACTCATATGATTTCAAATAATATAAAAAAGATAATAATAATACAACCAATTTACTTGAGTCCAATTAAAACTGCCAACAATAACTTTTACGTTAATGTTAGACATCAGTTCTAGATGACGCGATGCCGATCAAGACACCATAAGTTTTGCCTTTAAACAATGGCTCTCTCTTTAAAAAATAGCAATAACTAGCACTCTCTTTTTCGTACGTAGTTGTTAGTTTTTATTATTACATAAGAGATGTAATTGAGAGGATTAATATTTAATGATAAATATTAATCAATATTTTTAGGTATTGGTAAAAAAAATTATTTATTTATTATTGAGATTTATAAAATTACGTTATTTATAACCTTTTTTATATATTATATAATTTTTTTAATTTTTTTTTAACCAATATCATATATACTAAAGAAACTAATTAGCAAGACTCATAATTAATAACAAAAACCTGAATTAGCAAAGGAGGTATCTGAAGCATGTCGGTTGCACCAGGGATATCATAAACCAGTTTTCCAAGAGTTTCAAGGTCAGGTTGTTTTGTCAAATCTCCCAAGTCCTTTATCACACAGTTTGTTTCTTCAGCCTCAACAAACACAACACCCTCACCTGTGCACTCTATGATCAATTTCCCTTCTGAACTTATGGCCAATCTTCCAGCCATAGGGTAATAGTGAACAAGAACCTTCGACAAAGCATCCTTTATTACTTGTGCTGCTTCCTCGTTCCCTCTACATGCAGACTTATTATAAAAGTAAACCGTTCGAACTGGATGTGCTATGTTCTGGTCAAGGTTTGAAAGGAAGTAGTAAAGCTCCTTTTTCGTTTCTTCTGCTGGTGGCACCAGAGTTGGTTCTCCTAGCCTTATATTCAGTTTATTCGCCATATATATGAACCTGACCACAATTTAAAACGAGTGGCATTTGTGTATTTAAAAACGGGTGTGTGTATGCAAATTTTGTGTAATAACAAGCTAGTTATGAATATGCAAAAAGAATTGCAGTAGCAGAACTTACTCTGATCAGATGTTTACAGCAGCAAACCTAGGATGGTGAGAGAAAATTGATAGACATATATATATATATGACCATAGACGATTTTATAACTCACATTTGTGCATACCCAAAAAGAAATTTATATATAGGAAGTGGTTAGCCACTTGCTTTGGTGAACAGAGAATAAACTGTAGTAGTACTGTACTTATTAAGTGTTGTTTGACTTGGAAAATAATTTCATTGTTATAAATAACAATAAATAATTATAAAAATAAAGTTTACTGTCATTGTCAGGCTTCATGTGCCAAAAACATTTAATGCTAACGCCTGCGCTGAGTATCCAGCAGTGGCCATTGTGATGATCGGGTCCGTCTTTCTAATCGATGGTACTTGTTATTTCTTTTGGTTGTTTTTAGTTTCATTGTCAAAAATGTTAGAGAAGTATAAAATATGTGTAGGTGTCCTTCGAGTTAATTTGTTACTATATAACACAATTTGCAATCTTTATAATCATGCGATTAGTTGATTTGGGAAATTACTCTTGAATAAAAGTGTGTATATATACTTTGAGAGAGATAAAAGAGATAAATAACTAATAATATTAGTAATATGACGTGACAAAAATAAAAAGAAATAAAAAGTATTAATGAAATATTTGTAAATTGTTAATGTTCAAATATCACCAACATTGATTTATATAGTCTATATTACTATTTCGAATGAATTTTTTTAGTTTCTCAAGGTAAATAAACAAGCTCTAGCTCTTTGAGTCCTTTGGAGACATGATCAATACGTTAGGTCAACAGGAATTGATAAGGCGAAGCTTGATTCATGCACCAGTTGGCAATATTAATTAGCAAAAAGGACATGCTGGGACATATGTTTCAGCTTTAAGATTAGTCTCTTTATTTAATTTAATTAGCAAAGAAGTTTACATGATGTGACATAGATTACTAATATGTTTCAGTAACCATTAATCAACAATTTAGATTTTACTTTATGCATATAATTTTATTACAATTATTAATTAGTCGTTTATGTTTTTAATTAACGAACATGAGTATATTTTATTATTTAAAGTGTAGCTTTTCAGAGGTCAAAATAACTTTACGTATCATCCCTTAAAAAACTTCACGTATCAGGATTAACTCTTATTTGCTAGAGGAGTTATATGTTTCAGTTTTGCAGACTTGCTGAAATCTTATTTGTATGCGAAATATTAATTAATTGAAATAATATGCATCCGGAATAAGTCTTATTTGCTTGAATTAAGGTCACGTGACTATAGTTATTTTAGCTTTACAAGAAATAGGAGTTAATCCTAATACATTTACATCTAAAAGAAAATTTCAAGTTGGATGTGATTTTTTTTCTCTGGCGGCTGATAATCTCGAATAGTCTCTCAAGATATAAAAATTCATTCAAGAAATTAATATTTTTTAACATATATTATTTTATATGTACCAGCATAATCATTTAACTCTAGATCACATATTTGAACTTTGAAGACATAGGGATTTTTTCGGAGAATTTATAAAAATTCATTTAACTCTTGATCGTGCGTGACTTTATTTGTTTGGCAGTTTATTTTGGTAAATTTTTTTGCTTATTTTATAAGTTATTTTGGATTAGTTTGTTTAAATTTATTTTAATAAAATAAACAATTTATATTTTTTTAGTGTGCTTGTCAAAACTATTTTTTTTTAAAAAACTAATTTTTTGTTTATTTTAAGAAACAATTTTTATCTGTCTCGTAAAAAAGTAATTATATAAAAATATTTATTTTAAAATTATCTTTTTTAATTTAAATAAACTCATCCTTAAGTGATTTTAAATAACTTATAAAAATAACTAACTTATAAGTTTTTTTTCTTTTTCATTTTTATCCTTATTAATTTACTTATTTTTAACCTTTTTTAATTATATTAAATAATTAATTATATTATTTTATATCATTTTATATTTATCAACTAATCTTGTCAAAAACTCTCAATTCGATCAATTAACTTACAAATTTTCAGTTTTTTCATACGTTAGTTTTACGAATCACACTCTTAAATGTGATTTTGACACTAGCAATTTGGTGAGAGAGTGACTCCACTGATTTAGCCAATAAGATCATAGTCAACAAAATAATGTAGGGTAATTTTTTTCCCTACTAATTTGATATATATAACTTTACTTCGTAGTTAGATGTTTGATTTTCAAGTTCATGTATATAAAAAAAGGTATCTGTCAAACAGGTACAGTCCTTAAATAAATTTTGGTACTTTTGAAAAATCAATCATTAAAAGTAAGGTAATTTTTTAAATTTGTCGGAAAACAAATTAGTTTAATCTTACTCAGTGATACAAAAATAATTCAATATATAACAGTATGAAAAAAATAGTCGATTCGAATAATTAATTAGTCATCACTCCTAGTTAATAAGTTAATCGCATGAATAGTGTGTTTGTTTCACAATTCACCTAATCAACATTCACCTCAATGTAAACCCACGTTGACCCGAATGAAACAAATCTTCGCTTTTACATTTTGTCAGTTGGAAAGTGTGAAATGATGTTTAAGTACACTTATATATCCTAAGGGTTTATAACTGAACGCTCCTAAGTGTACATCAATATAGCTGCCCATCACGTGTTTGCCAGGTATGTTACTATATGAAGTCGTAACTTCCTATTTCCTAAGGATATGTGCGTAATTAGTTAATCACGTAAGCTGATAAAAAAAAAAAAAAAAAAAAGGTGATTTTTCGTGGGGCTTTCAATGACATTGAAATGAATAAGGTCTGGTGGAAGCAATCTCAACTGGTATCTCCCATATTTACCAATAAGCTTTGGTGTATACACTTCCATTCTGGACGTTAAACCAAAACTAATGTTAGACCTCAACAGAACAGATCCAAATGCTCCATCCTCATTAAAAAATATTCATTATTCAATCACAATTCAACGATTATAATGCAATATATGGAACCATTTTCAGTCTTCTTTTTTGTTGGACGCTGTGAAATTGAAGGCACTTTAATTTATCTTCTCACCTGAACTGCATAATACTCCACCACTAGCTTTTCAGTGGAAAGAACTGCTTGAATTTGGTTTTATCTTCTTTTTATTGATTGGATAGCAGAGTACGTACCATGCATGTGCGTTATATCCGTTTTCCTCTTCTTCTTTTTTTTTCCTTCCATTTATGTATCCCAATATTGAAAAAACAACCATAGCACTAGGTTATTTGACCTCTACTCAGACTAAAATACCACTTACGCCCGGCCTTATATAGTAATTAATATACCAATTTTAATAATTTGAACCATTATATTAGTAGTAGTCACGAAAGACACTGATGCTTTTATAATTGTTCTTTCTCGCTGATATATGCTGCTTGCGGCTTGTCAAGAGTTACTTCATATTTTAAGTACAATATAACATCATTTTATGGAGATTTTGGGTCAATTAGTAATAAGATTAAAAAATATATATATAATTTAGATAACTTTTATTACTATATATAAAAATTAATTTTTAGAATTGAATTATGTTTAAGTTCAAAATTTAAAATAACATTAATTTATCCTAAATAAAATCAAAATCTAAATCTAGGTCGAGGTAGATACACATTTTATTCACCAAACCATTGAACTCTCCTGTTATAAGTTACAAAATTTAAAATCACTTATACTAATTAAAAGCATAGGACACAAATAAAATATATATGCTGGACTTTAAAAGAATCAAGTCTAATTAATTAACTTGTTTATATTATATAAAATTATTTTTAATAAGGTGTAACATGACATTTATTGTAAGTTACTTAAAAGTTTATTTGTAATAAAAGCCTTTAAATAGGATATAAAATAATACTAAAAAAATACTGTAGCCTTGACTATATGTATATCAACATATTTGATTTTTAACATGTTAAATAAATATATACAATTTCAATATAATATAAAAATAAAAAATAATAATATTAAAAATAATATTTATAGTGTTACTTAAATAAGTCGGCCTACTATTAAAAGATCGAAAAAACATTTTTTGAATAGCTTGAAATAACTTTTAAACTATTTTTTTTATAAAGTTTTGATGACTTTATTTATTTCCTAAAAAATCAGACCTAATTTAACTGATGTGGTATAAGCTAAGTCATAACTCATAACTCATAAATCAATAATTTCTTTAACTATTTCCATTCCAACATGTGAGAATGCGTACGTGCTTCCACTGTTGGTGTAGTATTATTATGATAAAAATGTATAGATAATATTGAATATTATATTTTTTATAAAAAATGTTATATTTAATAAATATTTTAGAATATTGATACTAAAGAAAATATAATGTTAATCCCAAGAAAATATCCTGTGTAGTATTTCCTTTTAAAGAAAAAAAAAAAAACTATCCCATTAAAACTATCCCATTATTGATGCAGAGGATAATCATGGTGGCAACTGCCAAGTTTGACTTGGAAGGATGTTTTGGTAGCGAGTGTTAATTATATCTGTATGTTGACAATCAACGTATGGGCTGCATTAGTTGCTAATATCTGGGCCATTATATTTTTAACTGTCGTCCCCTGATCATAATTGCAGTTCATTAATATAGCTGTCAATGCAGCCGTTTATATAGATGTAAGTCCAATTATGTTACGGATAATTTGGAGTAGCAGCCGTTTACTAGTAGTAGTAGTATCCTTTCTATAAAAAAAAGTAGCAGTAGCAGTATATTTTTATTGATTTTCCTAAATATTTTATTAAAAAAAATGTAATATATAGTTTGTTTACAGAAAAATTAGAGGAATAAGGAAAGGGAAACAATTTTTATAAAAAATACTAGTATAAGTTTTTAGAAAATTAAAAGAAGGAGGAAAAAATGTGAGAAATCAACATTCTTCCCTGTTTAGTACTACTTATTATCTCTGACAAATGCAAATAATACACAAAACGTTGTATAGAATGTGATCACTCCAATCACTTACCCTACTCTAAATACAGGACAGGTTTCACTTCACACAACAATGCATTTGGATTGAAACACAAAGTGAGAGCTTTGTGAATTTGAATATCACGTATCTTATAAATTAACAAAATTGATAAAACAATGTTTCACAAGAGGGGAAAAAATAAATCTTCAATGGGGGAAGAAATACTCAATTCAAACTCTATTAATGAATTCTCATCTTATTCATTTCAAATGAGATACGTACGTGTAGATAAATGTTATATTTATCGTTAGTTACAAGTGAAAAGAAGCCCAAAAATAATTTTAAAAGAAGTACTATTTTTTTGTGTACACCGAGTATATTTTATTTTCTATTCACGTGACCCAAAATTAAATCTTGATCAACGTATTTAAGGAATCAAAAGTGAGTAATTGAAGATAGCAATGGAGTTTTGAATTAAAAGACCCTAATTAAAGAAATTAATGGTCTTTGAGTGGATAGTGGGAGGATGAGTAAATAGTATATGTCGGGGGATGACACTAAATAGTGTTAGTGTTTTTATTTGGCCTATAAAAACTAAAA
Organism: Glycine tomentella; assembly: GCA_007407185.1. NCBI lineage: Eukaryota > Viridiplantae > Streptophyta > Magnoliopsida > Fabales > Fabaceae > Glycine > Glycine tomentella. The sequence continues at coordinate 566,889 of PYAF01004987.1, read as the reverse complement.
TAACTTTGCCTATTAAAAAATGGTCTTTGGAAACCCAAAGTCATCATAATAACTTAAGATAACGTAAAGAAATAAAATTTAATTAGAGAACACTAAATGGCTTTTCACAATATAAAAAATCAATAAAAAACAAAAGTATATATTTTACAATTTTTAAATATTTCAAATTTTATTCTCTTATTTTTTTAAAAGACCAGTGTTAATTATTAATGTATTAATTTTTGTTGGTAAAAAAATTCACTTAGGGCCAACTTTATCCTCTTGTCACGGGCCTTCACCTGGGGCAAGTTCTTATTCACTCAAGCTTGATAATGCAACCTGGTAGTCTAGTTCGTATACAATACATTAATCTTTATGATATTGTTTAAGAGTTTAGGGATTTGTTTTTTTTTTTTTTTTTTTAAGATGAAGATGCAATGTCTATAAATAGATGTTCTTGAAATGAGAATAACCATTTGACGTGAAAAGAGAGATACCGTCCTAAGTGAAAAAAAGTCAGGCGAAGGGAGAAAATTTGTCAAAAAAAATTGTAATTAATTTGAGATAATAAATATTATCAATTTTATGAAAACAAATAAGAAGTGTTGAACCATGTTATTAAAAATTTCTTATATTTTCTAACATTCTCCCTCGAGTCAGACCTTACTAAGTTTTCAATCTGTTACAAGAAAATAATTCATTTTCCTACAAATAAAAATAAATATAATAAATATAAAACATAAAATTAAGCTCCACCAAAAATAACAGTTGGAGAGGCAACTAAAGGATGTTGGATAAGCCGGAAAAAAAATATGCAAGAATGATAACTTAGCCAGACAGGTGGAATGAACATCATTTGAGAGAAATTTAAGGGGAAACAATCAAGAAAAGCAAAGATTGACGTTTTCAAAAACACATGTGTGGAAGCTTCAAACCAATATTCTTAGAAACCCAAAATATTTAAACTTGAAAATAAGTCCGACAATAACATCTGGGACAAAGAGTTGGGCTTGTGAGAGTCATAACGCCATTGAAATGATTGTAGGTGGGAAAAAATTCTCATAATTGGAACAATCATAAGTAATCATCAGTGAGAAAGAAGTTACCAATAATATGATTATTTGTGGGGGAAAAGTCACTACCAGAATGATCATTGGTGGGAAAGAAGTCATCACTAATATGATTCATCTTTTGGAAAGAGTCACTGTGTTGATGGAAAAGAAGTTACCATTGGGAATAAAAGGCATTGATGTAATCTATTAGGGTATGTTTGGTTTTGCGGAGAAAATAGGTGGAAAGATAAAAGAAAAGAAAAAGATAAGAAACAAGGTGAAAATAAAAGTGATTTAGTTGAATAGAAATAGAAAATAGAATTTATGAATATATCTTTTTACTCTTTTAAGATTAGTATATTTTTTTTCACAATGTACGAGAGAGAAGAAAGACAATAAGATAAAATGTCAAATTTCTTAACAAATCTCCTCACATGGGAGTGGAAACTGCAGCGGTGGATTCCTTCACTTCTTTTCAAAAATTTCCTCTCTCTCATGCTCAGCCAAATCACCAATTCACTCTCTCTTCCCTCCTCTTCCTTCCTTCCCCCTTCTTTAGCACTTACCAGATCATGCCTTAGTGAGGAAACAATTGCATGAAAAACACCGAAGTAGTAGAACCAAATGTTTACAATGCTTATACCATTAGAGAAAATCTTCATAAGTAGTAGAAGTTGCTTGGGTTGATCAATAGCTAACGTGTAGTACCAGAGAGGAAGCTATGATCGGAAATAAAAGGGAAAAAATATCAACAAGATAATAACTAAAAGGAGGTGACCACAAGGTGTGTCATTGTTTAAAAAATGGCTAGCAAAGATTTCGCTAGAAAAATGGGCAACAAGTGACCAATAAGAGTGGGAAATTGGATAGAGAAAGAAATTTGCTAGAAAAGCGGGTGATTGAATGGTTGCTTAAGGCGGTAGATCACAAACAAAAGGACACAACAAATAGGGAACAAGGTTTGACAAAACGACCAAACAAAGCTGACCAGTTAGAGTTCTAAAATCTTTTTTCTTGGGAAATCAACAATGAAAATAGTCACGAAATAGAGGATGGTACCATATTTAAAGAGACGAAAACATATCCAAAAGATGCTAAAATTGTGTCTGGATTACATTACAGAGTTCGTTTTATATAAACTTAATGCAATAAATACAAATAAGTATATCAGATGATATTCCTATTTTACATAATATGGAAATCCTATAATTACAAAGATCTTAATTAAATAAGAAAGTAAATCATAAAATAGAAAATAAAAATAAATCTTAACATATCATTTATGATATATTATAAATTAAATAGTAATATATATAACAAAATATATACTATCCAATATTTCTCATATTTTCTAATATTTACAAACACACCCTTAGCACGTTGTTTTATTTTTGTAAAGTCATGATCATTGAACAGTTGGACAAATTTAGAATTGGGTTTTATATGTATTTATCTTTTATGTAACTTAAGAATGTAAAGGGAAAATGAAAGTGCCGATTTCTTTTATGACTATTACTCATTGTCATCATATGAAATACAAAAAGATGTAAATTGTATTAAACATATTATATATATATATATAGTGATGAAATATAAATAAGTTATATGTTTACGGTGAGAAAAAAGTTATATGTTTGATAAAAAGTTAAGTTATTCCAAGAATAACTTTTAGTAAAATTACTTTTTTAAATAAATAAATCTTTATATAAATTAAGTTTTATTACTTCAACGTTGAGTATTTTAATATTAATTCAACTATTCATGCATACTAATTTTACTTTTCATTTGGTCACAAAATATAAATTATTTATTAAAGTGAGTTGGATTCTAAAAGGATGATCACCTTCAAAGAAATACACAACAATAGGATTGTTTTAAATATTTTTTAATCAGCCAAATAATTATATTTTTACATAGATATATATCCAAAATTCCTGCACAATTATTCAGTATTTTTGCTTTTCCCTTCATACATAGAATTCCTACAACTGTATACGGAATTACACAGTCCCAAAGTAATAATTCAACTCCCTGCATACATAAATTATTCATTTTGGTCAGCCTCTTCCTGCATCAATAGACTATAATCCACTTTATGCATTTAATTAAGTGTATTCTAATTCTACTGCTAAGCTTTATGCAGACTGTCAATCCTACAGATGCTACAAACACTTCAAGCATAGCAAAGATTGACTTCACTTGACCACTCAAAAAATAAAAAATTAAGAGAAATGTTTCACTTTTGCATGTAACCAAGACCAACATCTAAACTTAATCAATTCTAACGCGTATTCACTATCTGCTTCTTCGTTCCTGAAAATAATACTGTTCCTATGTAATCATAAAGTTCAGACAATAGCAAACCATACAAACCAACAAGCTTTTTTAGGTCCTTTCCCATAATGTAATATGTTATGAGAACCTATTTGTGGCCAAAGTGCTATGATTAATCTTATACTATGTCTTTAAAGACGGTCCAGATGTTTGTATCGGCAAATTTTGAGAAAAAATAAGTCCTAAGAAAAAAAAGCTTACTAATATTAAAATATTTTTAAGAATTTTTTTTCATAAATTAAAATTAACTTATGTATAAAATAGTCTGTAATTTTTTTATATATAATTTCTCTAAAAAAATAAGAGAACTTTGCATGTTAGTTTATACATAAATTAATTGGAACTTATAAAAAAAAAATTTCATTTTTTTACTAAAAAGTACTTTTTTGAAGAAGCTTACCTAACAAGCCAATTAAGTATAACTTATACCATGGGCAATAATAAAATACGATTTGCTTGGAATAAGAAGAAAATATATTAATAAATTCACTGAAGCATTATATTTATGCTGTATCTAGCTGAGCCGCAGCCGCCTGAAAGGTCAACGTAAGGATAATAACTAAACATGTATAATTTTTTTGTTTATTTATGAAAAACATGTACTTTCTCGGGACTTATATTTTTTTTCCACTCATAGCTCTGGATTTATATATACAAAAATAATTAATTTTACAGTAATTAAAAAGTTAATTAACATTATTTAATTGATATTATTTATTTTTTCTAGTTTTAAATAAAAAATAAAGTTATTTTTAAAATATTCTTTATTGGAACTTGCTTTTATTAATAAAAAGTGTTATTAAAAATATAATTAATTAAATAAAAGTATTTTAAGAATGATAATATTAAATATGATAAAATTAGTTATATTTGTTTATATTTAAATTCAATATACGAGATATTTTTTCTTATATGAGTACTTCCTCCTATCTTAAATAATATAAGAAGAAAAATGATTGATTCACATACTAATTAAAAAAATTAGTGATATTACATTTAATTGATCAATCTCAATTCTTTTTTCAATTTATTCTTCATTAAAATTTGATATTAGGAACAGAAATGAGTCATTTAAACTAAAAACTCAATTAGGTAAAAGGTATTTTATATATAATATTACTAAATAAAATAAAATTGATTTTTTACAGCATATTTGAGATAAAAAATATTTTTTATTATATTTAAGATCAAGTTAATACGATGTTAAATGATAAATTAATATAATATCATCAAATTCAAATGCAAACAAAATAACTATGTAAAAATTTGTAAATCACACAGCCACAAAAACACATTATATATTTTTTAATTTAATTAGTAATTAAGCATCATACGTCATTTTTCGTTTAGTTGGCTCATTAATTTTCATAAATACACTTAATCATTAAAATAAAAACACTATCACCCACCATTGGTGACAAAATCCCACCGAGACGTTTTTGTCACAAATTAGATTCTACAATGTGAATAAATATTTATCATTCCTTTGAATATTTTTAAAAATTTTAATTTAATAAAATAATAAATAAATAAATGAAGTAGAGAAGGAAAAAAGCGAGAAGTTATTTTTTTAAAAAAAAACTTTAGTTCACATGGGAATATAAAATTCTCACATTTTTACATAGGAATAGGAAGATACAAAAATATGAATAATATAAATTTATGGGAATGAATTATGCTTGTGAATGATTTTTCAAAACTTGTAATAAATATGAGAATGTTTCATTCATATGTTAACATTCTTGTGAATGTATTCTCGTGAATGTATTTTTAATCCGTAAAATAAAGTAATAATCACACTTATATGAGTTAAAAATGGTACTAGATAAGTATGACAATTTAATAAAATTTAAATTGAAAATTGGTTAATTTTTATGACCATAATTAAGGAATGGTGTGGCAAATTGGTAACTACATAACTGATTTTTCCTCCTTTCAGGCGAGATATTCATCCAAAACACCATTTTCCTTCTCCAGAAAACCTAAATATGATCGAGCGTCAGTGGGTGCTTCAATTCCTGTTTTCTTCTTAAATTAAGGCTTAAGCAGTTAAGCAAGGCCAGGGATTCAACTACTCTTTTTTCTTGCTGCATGGAGTAGAGGTATGGGGAGAGTGGGAATTAATTTGATCAAAGGATGGTGGGAGATTTAGAAATTCTATGTAATATGCTTCTATTTTGTTTAAGATTTATGCTTGTGACAATATTAAAAATTCAATTAGTCTTATTTTTTTTAAATTTTCAATATAATCAATTTCATACATTTTGACGTTTATATCAACAATTAGCGACAGTTTAAAAATATCACTAAAAGTAGAGTTATGTTGAGACTCTTAATAATAATAAAACCTAATTTAATCTGGAATGAAATTAAATACAAATAATAACAAGACAATTAAACCTTAAAAGTATGGAAATAACTTTGAAAGTGAAACGCGGTCAATTCTTGTTTCATAAAAATAATGCAGCTTTAATGCTTAAGGTGATTTACACAAGCTTAAACAAGTATGTATTATCACTATTGAAATGACAAACTAAAAGCAGAAATTCTGTACCAAAAAGAGTACCAAAAAATAAGCAAAAATTGATACAATAGAGATGCAAAGAGAATCAATATTAAAAACTAAACCAAGTTAACGAAAGAGCAACGGCAACCCAAAAAATGGGCAAAAAGTTAATTTGCAGAATCTCAATAGCCGACTCCCAAAGTTTGCTAACCAAACTTCTTCTCATCAAGATAAATAAATACAAGGTGCAAATGCTTTTCTTCAGCAATTAACTAGGAAACCATCGCAATTCATAACAATCTCGCCTTTCTTTTTTTGGTACATAACAATGTCGTCTCTCAAATTCATAATATAGTTCTAGCTATTAAAAAAATACATGCTGATCTAAATGGCAATATTGTTTACAGGCAGCTGAATATAAACCTATTCAGTATAAGAAATAAAATTAAGGTCACAATAATAATACAGAGAAAGGAATTAAAATCTAATAGAAAATACAACCAAGTTGAGAATACCTAACATGGAAAAAGATTACAACTCAAACCAAATATCCATTGAAACCTATTATCGCAAAAATCATGGTCAGAAAATATAGCTGTGGAATCAACCACATGCATCTAATTTCTGCAATGGCCTAAGATTATTTACCCATGTATAAATAATTCTACAATCATGCATCATCTTCATCTACGTCATCATCCCCAACATTTTCCGCTTCCTCTCCATCGTCATCAGACATGTTATTAATTACATCTGTAATTATATCCTTCACCTCTGCTTTTCTATGCATTAAATCCACATCAAAGTGAGTACCTGCCAACATTTCATTACAAACTAGCTGAGTTCACAAAATCATTTCCCATCTTTTTGGGGGGAGGGAGAGAATTAAGTGGAATAGGTTATACCAAGTTGCTTGAGGATATCAGATAAAGTTGCCTGCATCAAGGAAAATACAAAAATAAAAACTTGTACAATATTAAAAAACTGAAAAAGATACATGAAGTGGCATAGAAAAACATTACTTACCTTATTGAAATCTACTTCCTTCAAAATATCAACGGCCACTCGATGCATCTCCACCTTACTAGGTTCAGCTTTGGCCTTCTCACTACTTTGACCTTTGCCTGCCATTGACATAAGAATGGAACAGGTAAATATGAAAAAGTAACAAAATTCAGTCCTATAAAATTGAAAGATTTTATGCAACTTTTGAGAAACTGACAAAGTGTGGCAGCTGGCATTAATTAAGTAGTACAGATAATATCAACTGCAACGAGAAAGACCCAACCTTGATCCTTCACTAAAGCCTTCGAAGACTTGTCAGCTTGTTTTTGGTTTGCATACTTCCCTTTAGAATTCTGGTTTTCCTTCATTGTTTTCTGTTTCTTGGAAGCAGATTGCTTGGACTTAGAAGTACTGTCAGTAACAGCCCTTTTTGAAGCAGATTTTTTAGGAGTCTTTTCATTGCTCTTGGCAGTCTTTACTACAGTGGTCTTCTTTACAGGTGTGGTTTGATCCTCCTTCAGAATCTTTTTTGAAGTACGTTTGTGAGACTTTTCTTTATCTTCCTCTTTCTCTGATATGCTTTCCTCATTATCACTTTCACTTTTTTGACTTGAATCGTCATCTTCCTGAGAATCAATTTTTGCATCTGAAGGTTCAGCTGCATCGCTGTCCTCAATGTCAGAAGACTGCTTTTGGTTTTTCCCAAGTTGTGAATTTTGCTTTTGCTTCTAAAGACACACAAAGTATGTAAAAGTAATTAGAACAGAAGAAAAATCCTTTTTAAGCACGACATAATTAATACTCATAATGAGATAATTTACATCACAATTCACCCATGGATACAAAGGGGGAGAAAACTGAACCATGAAATTTATAGAAGCCACAAAAAACAGTACTCCCTCAGTCCCATTATAATTGATGTGTAAGAAAAAAACTTGTCCCAAAATAATTACCATTTAGCTTTTCAATGTAACATTAATTACCTTTTTTCACTTATATCCCTTATAATATTAATGGTGGACACCAAAATCTGTAAATAAATTAATAATGATATGAGGTTAATTATGTAAAACTACTACTCTCTTCCATCTACCTATTGTTTTTCTTGGTCGGTGTAAAATAACTTAAGGGGGTAATTGATAATCTGAAAGAGAACATTTTTTTTGCTAGGAATACCAAAGGTGTTTTAGAAGTAAAAAAAATAAATTATGCTTAACTTCAGATCATTCACATTTACAAAGAATTTCTTCAGGGCTAAAGATCAAAGGATAACCCAGGTGATTGGCTGGATTGCACAAAAGCAAAACAGCTGGAACATCTTCCAGGTTGAATCACAAAAATAACCTCAGAACCAAACTACCATTAATGGTAAACCTGTCAATATGCCAATATCTGACAAAACTATGCTTTGAGATGGCAATTTTTATTTGAAGTTCACCTCCATAAGATCATAACCACAGATAGTAATTTCAAATTCTGTTTATAGGGGTAGGGTCAGACAAACAACTGAAAAAGCCTAATTAAAGATAAAATCTAGCGATATTATACCGATTAGTTGATAGTTGTAAATGATACTGAACCATCATAAATCAAATTACCTCATGCTACATGAAGAATCAAACATTTGGCAACATGTTTTGATGCAGGGGATTGCACACAAAGACTAGTGTTATAACAGATATGAAGCATTGAATTTCTAGTATGACAACGCACCTTGGCAGATGTTTTGGATCCTTCCCCAGAAGATTTGCTTGGGGTTTGCTTTCTGGCTCGCTTTTTGCCTTTCTGTAACATAGAACCAAGCTTCAATAAACAAACACCAATAAAATAAAATAAAAACAAAAATAATTTAAATGGCATATTCATATAATGATTTAGGACTCAGATGATACTATACATGGCAAACATGATTAGTTAGCTATGTTGATTGATCTAACTTTTAAATTAAAAATCATATTGAGATCACAAGTTAAATTTGGGAAATTTTGGACAAAATAAGTCTTCAATCACATGGTTGAACTTCTTGAGTTTGGGAGGTTTGTAATTTGCTAATTTTAAGTTATTTGGTTGGAATAAACAATTAAATTTAAAATAACATGGAATCTACATGTGGCAACAGAGTGGATAAATTGTGTCACAACTTACCAAAATTAATTAATACTTATTCTTATACAATAATATTAAAAAAAAAATACCTTTTCCTTATCAGCAAGCAGAACATCAGTTGTAGCATGTGGGGACTCCAAAAATTCCAACAACTTTGCAGACAGTTCCTCCTGAAATTTCACACTAATAATAAGTTTTGTATAAAGACAGTCTTTGATTCAATACAAGGATGGAAAAATGTTAGATCACCACTTACCTTCTTAGTACTGGTCTTATTTATCGGAATATTAAGCACATTACAGAAGTCCACTAACTTTTCTTTCACACATTTGTCAATCTTCTCCCTTATCTTCACCCTCTGTTTTTCCTGCCAAGAATTATGAAACCATAGTTTAAGCAGGGTTAATTACAGCCCCATACACATTTAACCAAAATAATTAAATAAATAAAACTGTCAAAACATCAACACAAAATCCATTAAGATTTATCTGCATAGTAAGTAATAAAAGACAAGGAGTATTACAGTATATAATGCAACTGTACCTCATTCTCAGTCCACAAATAGCCAGAGAACAGTCCTATATTTCTCTTGAGTTGATGTACCTACACAAGAAATTATGTCACTAGCATTCGAGCAACAGCAATAGCCAGAGTTACGGTGTTCATCCACCCTTAATTAAAACAATAAAACATGGAAAAACAAAGACAAAATATGTTAAAAAAATGCAAAACCATCCAAGGAACTAAGTTAGTCTATCACCTTTGCTTTTTTCCCAAACAATATACTATGAAGTGCACGCAGGTTGTCATCAGCTTTTCTCTTTGATAACTTGAAAGCCACTGAAAAAGATTAGAAGTAAATAACATAACTAAAAACACTGTTTTGAAGAAACATAACAGTAAAACTTGAAAAACTAATGATTGGGAAATCTGCAAAACTTAGTTTCTATGACCAAGAGAGTGAATCCAATAACACGAGAGCAATTTGCAACTCCTCATTTCACAGTTCACATGTTTAAAAATGTGAGTTAAACAAAAATGGCCAACATATACACCAGCACAGAACACCCAAAATTTGCAATGCATCAAACAACTGAAACACATTTCTTTGACAACAAGGAATGTTATCCTTAGAAAACTTGGAAACACATCTTTCCAGAGGAGTACTTTTCATTACCATCTAAACTTTGAGGTCAAACCCAATAAGCAGATTATGTTAACGGCCACTATACTCTTACTACCTTGTGTTTAATTTTCTATTTAAAACAAGTTTCAACAAACAAGGAGAATCTTCCTAATGGGTTGAAATACGTTTACACTTTACAAACTTTTGCAGAGTTAAGAAAGCATGAAGTTTAACTTCTAAAACTGGACATGCAATAATAACATACAGCTGAGAATGAACCAGCATTCTTAAGCCAATTCCTAGCAAAAAAATCTCATGTCCAACATTAAAATGAGTCCAAGTGTACTTCTGTAGCCCATGCATGGGAGACATGTTGGATTCTTAGTAGTAGCTTAGCTTAGGGCCTAGGCAATTTGCAAGCAATTGGAGGATCATAGAGGTCCACTAAGGATGTGTGTTCAACCATTAGTTGATGAATCACGAATACATTTAAGATGAAGTTCTCTATGGTGATGCTAAAGAAGGATTGACATACATAGAGTAGCAAGGGCAGCTATTGCAGAAGAAGCAGGTAAAAATACAAGAAGCCAAGCCAAGACAAAATGGCTAATGCAAGCAAAGTTAGCAAATAAGGCCCACAGTCATTTCTTGTATCGCTTAAAAATTTTATTCTTTTATCTTTACCACAAATGCCATGCCTGAGTAGGTCATTTTAGTTGCAAATTGATGCAAAATAGTCAGAATTTCAGTTCTTTTTTTTCCTCTTGTACCTAACGTTAATCCTTCTCTTGTCTCCCTCGCCTTAAGACATTAATACCATCTAACATTAAGGATCTCTTTCTCTTTAACCAGAAATATCCCATGAGACCACTTTAACATGCAAATGGCAAACCCCAAAACCTAATCTCGCAACACTGCAATCAACATATATAATTACTTCATCTATTGGGGAAGGGGGGTAGGGGGAGATCAGCAATTCAAGACTGTATTACAATTAGAGACAATAACATGCAGAGATAGAATCACGAATCAATAAGATCACGTGATTTCTTCACAAATGAATGTAAGAATAACAGGTCTTACCATTAGGAATATCCTTGAGCTGCGTACCGTTGCCCTGAAACCCAAAGGGATTCACACGATCAAATCCAACACTTGTTCAATTGATTCGTCACAGTGAAGAAACATAACGGTGAATCTCCAAAAACCCAAAAAATAAAATAGTATATCAAATGTACCTTTTCAATTGACAAAGCTTTGATGGAAGAAGATCTGGGAAACTTGTCGGGCGAAGAAACAGTGTACCTCTCCACCGTTTTCCTCTCCCTAGTTGGTCTCTCACTTCCTGGAGTAGCGTAACCGCTTTCTTTCGTTGACTTTTTTGACTTCGCCTCTTCACGCTCCTTCTCCTTCTCTTCTTCTTCTTCCTCATCCTTCTCTTCTTCTACCTGATCCCTTTCCTCTTCGCCTTTGTCATAGTCGTCTTTCATCTCCGAATTATCTTCTTGCTTGTTGTGGTTGTCTTCAGCTTGGGCTTGTTTTTCTTCAACTTGAGGTTTCTCGTTTTCTAGGGTTTCGGAAGACATGGTTGAAACTTGAGAGAGAGGGGAATGTAGAAAATGAACTGCGAAGCGAGTAAAACCCTAATCAAAAGAAGAGAGGAAGCTTTTAGTTATTATGATTGTGATAGGGAGGGAATCGTGAAATGAAAATGGAGGGAATGAAAAAAGAAGAAGCGCGCTCATTACTAGTATTTCAAATTTCATTCCAATTTTCTGAGCGGTTTCTCACACACCACACTCCTTCCCTTTATTTTATCCATTATCGGCAAAAACTTTAATAAATTACACTCGTAAAAAAATAGATATTAAAATTTTTATTTAGATTCTTTATGTTTTTTAAAGTTTCATTTTGATAATTTTTAAATAAATTATTTTGATAATTTTTTTATTTTTCGTTAAAAATAATAATATTCTGTTAATGTTTTAAATTTTGATAAAATACTAAATATAAATAAAATAATTAATTTTAAATAATGATGATTAAAATAATTAAATTATTTCAAAATTTAATTTGGTATAATTCAAGGTATTTTATATAAACCTCAAATTAATTTGATTTATTTTATTTCTAACTTTTAAAAACATACCAAATTTATATTTTATTCTTTGTCGATTAATTGTTGGTGGAAGTTGAAGGTAAAATATATTAAAGAGAAAAAATTAGGAGCATGTTATGTTTGTCCTGTGGTAAAATTCATAAATTTTTTAAAAGGGGGAGATAAAATTAATTGATTGAAAATAAAACTTGCCAAAAAAAAAAGATAAGAGATAAAAAAATGCAATTATGTTTTTTTTAGTTGAAATTAAAGTTGACAACAATAGTAATTGGGCTAGACTTGGGTGTTTAAGCCTGTTTGGCTTACCTTGTTGAGGAGGAAAAAAAAGAAGCGAAGTTCTCCATGCCTAGCTACTTGACAACATTAGGATTGTGTAAAAAAATTCATATTCATAAAATAATTCATATATAATCCAATCTAATTTACTTTAAATCTATTTAAATGGATTAGTTCCATATCCAAATTTAGTTTTTTGGATTTTGAATCCAATACAATTTTTTGGATGATGACAATTAGGTTTTTTTTTGCCAACTTTGTTAGGATTCATTTTTCAATTGATGTTGTCTAGATTTATTTTGGTTAACGTCAACTAATGATGATTTTAAGTCGCCATCGGTTGAGCCTATTTTTTGATTAATGTTGGTGAGACTTTTTTAGTCAACATTGACTGAGACTATTTTTTGGCCGATGACATCCAAAGTCTTTTGGCCGACATTAATCGAGACTAATTTTTTATCGATATCAGCTAGGTTTTTTTGTCGATGTTCGTCAAGATTATTTTTTTATCAATGTCAAGTAGGTTTTTCGCTCGACGCCAACTAGGGTTTTTTTGGTCGACATCATACGAGACTATTTTTTGGCTAACATCGGCTGAAAAACATCATCGACCGACATTGACAAAAAAAACCCAGTGGACATTAGCCAAAATATTCCCCCAATTGACGCCGATCGAAAAACCCGTAGTTGATGTCAACAAAAAATAATTTTAGCTAACGCTGGTCAAAATAAATAGTCATGATTAATGTTGCCAAGAAATCCTAACTGTTGCTAACAAAAATATGGTTTCAACCAATGTCAACAAAAAAACCTAGCTAACGTCGACCAAAAACTAGTCACGATTGATGTTGACTGAAAAATCCCTAGTCAATGTCGACCAAAAAATATCACTGACCAACATTGACTAAAAATCCTAGCCGACCTCAACCAAAAAGTATTACTACCTAAGATCGACCAAAAATATCCTTAACTAATGTCGACCGAAAATACACTGACTCATGTCAACAAAAAAATAGTCATGGTTGATGTCGGTCTAAATATGCCTGAACTGATATCTGTCGAAATTATCTTGGTTGAGGTAGGCCAAAAATATACTAACCAGGATCGATCGAAAATAATATTGACTAAGATCGGTTGAAAATAGCTTTTAAATAGACAGATACTAAATTTTTATTTTTTAGCATTTAATAACTAAATTTTATATAAAAAAATCCTAATAACATTTAAGTGGATATAAATTGGATATGACTAAATCCATATCCATTTAATTGAATTAAATCTTAAACCTAAATTATTTTTTAAAAAATGTGAATATAAATTTAAAATTTAATATATTTAAATAAATAAGGATTATATTTTTAAAAATTTAATCCATAATCAGCCCTAGTAGGCGTTGTGGAGAGTGAGACCCAGTTCCGTTCCCTCTCATTCTCATTCTGAAAAGAGCACTGCGCAATTTTATTTTATTTAAAAAAAAAAAAAACCGTTGTCGATAGTTCCCATCCACGAAGAACCTCTTTCACTGTTCAGGAATATTCTGTTGACAATCGGTCTTCCAACATGGTTTGAAATGTTTCAGCGGCGCATAATGACACCGTTCATATAACCAGGGAAAGTTCTGTGGCTACTGAGTGCCCTCTTTTTGAAAATGTTGAGAAATACATAGAACTCCAGTAGCAACAGATAGTTCTCTTCCACAAAGAACCCCTTCCACTGTTAGGGAATATTCTGTTGACAATCAGTCTTCTAACATGGTTTCAAATGTTTCAGCGGCGAATAATGACACTGTTCATATAACAAGGGAAAGTTCTGCGGCTACTGAGTGCTCTCCTGTTGTTGAAAATGTCGAGACATACAGGGATAGAACTCCAGTAGTCACAGAGTACAGTTCTCATCCACGAAGAACCTCTTCCACTGTTTTAAACACTAGCGATGTCGAGATGGTTGACGCGGGTAACCATCCACTCATACTGTCTGGAGACCAAGAGGTCCCTTTCACATACATAGCTAGTTTGTCAGCCAATTGGGCTATAATGAAGGGGGAAGCTCCTTCAATTCGGGGTAAAATCAAGATATAAAGATAAACTATCTTCTGTTTCTTTCTTTGGGCAGTGATCTTTACTTTATGCATGTGGTGTTCAAGTTATTTTAATTGAATCTTCAGCCAATATGAGTAGTTGGAATTAGCAGAAGTTTCTGTGGCCAGCTGTTTCTATTCTGTAGTGAAATTGGTTCTTGGGTGTAATTTTCTTTCGAGCATGACCTAATTCTATTAAGTGATGTTTGCATCAGAGATTTTGCATTCTTATATTTTTCTCAAGTGTAGATGCAATTTTTTTTAGTGCTTTTTGACTGGTGTAAAAGGACTCCGGTACAAGAAGAGGACAACATATGAGCTTCAGGCATATGTAGACGATGGTAGCCTTATTTCTGAAATCCTCATTGATCATGATGTGAGTTTGCTCTTGAATTTAAGCTGTTATTACATGGTCTTTATATTTTAACTGTACAAATTACTAAGTTAATCAATGATAAGAAAAAATTAGGTTGTACAAAAAGGAATTGTTTTTTTTCCTGAGGAGGTAACTGCGGCTATTTGTTCTCCCTGACACGAAAATTTTCCAACAAATGAGGGATACAATGCATAAATTTCAAGCTTTTTAGCAAACTTTGAGGCAATATAGATTCTCTCCTACTGTAGACATAAGGGAATCTGACAGATTCGTATTCTAAAAATTAATAATTGTGTTTTTCATTCTGTTAATAAAAAATCTTCCCTTCCACTTGCCCTAGAGATGAGTCAAGGCTGTCCTCACTCTGATGCACGGTTACTTCTGAGAAGGCTGAAGTCTCTTCACCCTCCACAAGTTCAAAAACCTACGGATCCAATTGAATTATCCCCGTAATTACCTGAATGGCTAGCGTTTCCTAAGTTGGCTGGGACAAAAGTTGCGCTCAAAATTGTCACACCAACCAAGCAAATAAAATGTGAATGAGGGGAAGGTTCAAATTTGGCCTATGAACTTATATGTAAGAAAGACATTATATTGTGCTGGCCTCGAGAAAAGTCGATAAAATGTTTGGTATTCATTTCGACAAAAATAGTCTTCTCTTTGATCCAAGTTCCACAGAAAAAGAAAAATCACCATGACTCTTGGGAAAAGGAGGAAAGAAACAACATTACAAATTTGATTAAAGGTTGCCTAGTGTACACACTACAGCTGAGGCATGAATTAGCTTTGCATCATTTCATTGTTCTTGGTGTTCCCGTTGGAGGTTTATTTGTCGGATGAGATGTCTATTTCATCTTAGGATGCATTGCAGTTCATGAATGGATATATCATTTTTTTTTTGTAATTACATCTTCTGTCAGGTGATTTTAGCTTTACTACTTTTAATCCAAGTGGTTTTGTAAAGTTTACTCTGACATTTTTGCTATCAGTGCTCTAGTCACAAGTGTATATCTCTGGAATCATCTATGAATATTAGTAGTAACTATTTGCACCTTTCCTGTATTGTGTGAAATACTTGTTCAGTTTGGAAATTATATTTTTATAATTAAGAATAAAAATAGAAAATAAAAAATCATCAACCTTAATTAATTTGAGTTAAAGGTTCTATTGATGTTGAAGATAAAAATAGAAAACATTTTCTTGATCCAAAGATTGAAACAGAGCGATAAAAGTGACAGTTGATTTCCTTCAAGAATCCAAGAGTTCGAGCCTCAGGGAATGTTAACTACTATTCCCTTATCAATTACATTGGCACTTTAAGACGGCTAGGCACATGAATAAGTATAAACTAGAAACACTATAAAAAAAATTCTTAAGATGAAAGTACAGATGTAGCTTATGTCAATAGATACCACTCCCACATTCATATGGCATGACCTAGATTTCAAAGTCATAAAGTTGATGGTTAGCTGGGTTTGAGATTGGGATTTCTCACTGATTTGGGATACAGATATTTCTTCAAGCCTGATAAATCAAGGAGCTTCTTGCTAACTGTATCCCTCTCCGAAGACCCCGAGATTAGTGCCCAACGGGTTACAAAACTCAAACACATCAGGGAAAAATATCTTCCAGTAGAACGTTATGTTGTGCAGTGCATTTGGACTTTGTTCAAAACCATTGTACCAAAAGCATGTGCACCAAAATGAAAGCAGCATTTATTTAATCCACCGAAAGCAAAGCATTTTATATTGTGCACCGAAAGCAAAAGCAAAAGCCACCAGATATATTTATTTATTGTGCTTCAATCACGGCACCAGCTCATGGGCTGCCTTTTTTGCACCTATATAAGAGGAGCATCAGGCATTCGGTTAATGCATCAAGTGCAAGCAGCGCAAAGCAAGAGTAGAAGAAGAGAATTATTTAGGAGTGTGTGAGAGTAAACACAAGTGAGGAAAAATACCCATTTCTGTATTTTTTTCTTGTACCCAATTTTGTGTGATATCCTTGTGAGGATTATTGGGTGTATTTGGGATTTGGGTTTTGAGTGTTATCTTCCTCTTTTGTACTCTTCTTCATTCTAGGAGAACTCTTGATTTGTCTTCGCCCGTGGACGTAGGCACACTGCCGAACCACGTTAAATATCTGTGTCTTGTCTGTGTTTCATTTTACTCCCCATTTTATTTTTTCTCCATCTCATATTTTGCTTTATCCGATCCAACTGTCGTAACACGTTAATTGTCCAAAACCATGCTGGCTCTGTCAAGTACGAGTCCCCACGGCAAGCGCTATTAACAATTGCTTTGGCAGCTTCTGTGCCTGATCTTATGGGTATCAAACTAACTTGCACCTGTTGCCAAGAAACCAAATGAATAATAAATTAATAAAAGCAATGTGCTAAGAGAACCAAAAATTTACAATGAAAGGCAAGGACCAAACTTGGCTTATTTTATAATGAATAATACTTTTTATTTATAGAAGTGAAGTTCCAATTCTGATTAGGAAACAACACATAGAATATGTTAAAAATTGCATCCAAGTTTTGTGCAAAAAGTAAAGATAGCTTACATCTCTTATTAGTTGATCAAAAACCATCTTATCTTCTCTTGATAGGACCTTCCCTTGCGACATTTCTGACTCAATCAGCCCTGGAGTGACTATAGTTATCCCTATATCTCTTCCCAATTCAGTTCTCAGTCTCATATAAGCTGATCACTGCTACTTTGCTCGCCTAAAGAATTTAGAAAGCTATAAATTGGTCATTACTGGCTATATATTGCAAGAAAGATATCATGACGGAAGCTTAATCAATTAATTAGCTTGTTGATGGGGTCTGGTGTGTTACATTGTAGATGCTCATCCTTGGAACAGGCAACCATCCAGTATAGTAAGCTATTGCTATGATCTTGCCTTTGCTTTTTCTGAGGTGGGGGATGGCAAACTAAGTGCCATATGCAGAACACCAGAAGTTAATGTCCTGTTAAATCAAGATGATGAATTGGAAATGTTATAAGCACAGTGTGGGGAAGATTGTATAGTGTGGAGCCACATCATTTTCCCAATTCCAATCTAACAATGACGTGGATGTAAATGTTCATACTCTATTCCTCTTAACCTGTTGCAGAAAAGAGCTAAAACTGAGAGCACTTACTGCTGAATTGTTCACCAGATGATCCACTACAAAGGAAGATCACAATTAACGAGCGATTAACCATGTCTTCCCATAAACATATATTGATATCAAATCATAAACACATTTGTATGCGGTTGCTAATTGGTATAAAAAATATTAACTCTTCTCATCACTTTTCACCCTTTCATACGATAAATTATTTGGTAGATGATCACCTGATCACCATGTTCCCCACCAATGATCACATGACATGTAACCAAAATTTCAATTTATGAGAAAAAATTAATGAAATTCAGTTATATGAAGACCATACGAAACAATTTCTCCTTTCACACACAGACACACTCTCTTTCTTGGTATAAATAAAATAAGACAAATGCTAACTTTAAGGGCACTGGTTAAAGAACTTAAAAGGACAAATACTTTTACTGGGAGAAGAAATATTACGTTTTTATGTTTTTTATGATTTTTTTTTTTACGTTTTGTTATGATTTCCATAATAAATACTTTCTCTTTTTAATTCTTTAACCAATACTTTGGGCACTCTATAGCAAAACCCATAATATAACTTACATTGTCCGAAGTGGTTGATTGTTGAGTCAACGAATCGTTTACAATCTTGGGAACTTGAAACATCTGCATGGATGGTGATGACATCAGGGGATCCAAGCAATTTGGCATTGCTAGCAACCTCCTTGAAGTCGATTTTCTCTTCTACCATACTAATATGCTAGATACTAATTTGCGAAACAAATAAAAAAGGAAAACACAGAAACAAACCAATTCCACTAAGTTAATTAATTATGGGAATTAATAGATAGTTGGAACTTAATTGGTTTGTACCTCGCCTATGCCAGAAGAGGCTCCAGTGATTAGTACTACTTTCCCTGCTATGTTCTCACTAAAATTGATCTTACGATGAAGCGAAGAATCTTGAATAACAGGTAGGGCGGTAACATGAGGAGCAGCAAAACCAGGCCAAGAGGGGGAACTACTATGTTCAACATTTCATGAATGAAAACCATGGTTTCGGTTGAAGAAAAGAAATGGTGAGACGGATAAAAAATACACTGAACATAGTTTTTGTTTTGAGCTCTAACGTTTGCATGGAGGGGAAACAACACGTAGCACTTTTTGTTTTGGAAGCTGGATACGTGTGAGTGCTTGATTTATATATAATATCATATAGTATATTATTATTTGGCATAAAAAAGTTATCAAGTCTTCTGACTTTACATACTGATATATATACATACATGTATATATATATATATATATGTGTGTGTGTGTTTTTCTTTCTGACGGCAACATATTGATTCCGCCGGTCAACAGGTCATGAATAAGGTAGGGTTGAGTACTTGAAATCTTGGCAGAAAAGAAAAAATCAGACTAATTTGTAGCAAGAAGCCAAGAACGCTACTAAGTTACTTCCGTTTGCAGCCGAAGTCACCAAATGGCAAAAGAACAATGCGAATTTTGGAGAACTGAAGTCTTAAATTGAATAGATAAAGAGACATTAAAGTGTACATAAATACATAATAGTTAAGTCCAATCGATTCACAAAATTTAGATAATACATTTCTTATACTTGATATACATCTTGTCTAATACATTTTATTTTCCTTTTTTGCTAGAGGAGATTGGAGAAAGCCCAAAGACCAAGCGGCAGGTCCAGTCTACATGAGGATAAAGCACCTTCCAAGGAAAGAACACTTTGATCAATGATGGATATGTGACGTACAAATCTCCCCTGCATGCACTTTCCACTATGGCTGCAGCACATTCACATGCTGACCCCATTTGAACTCTTCCCAGAGTAGCCTGGGTTGCAAAATACAATCCCTTCTATTTAGCTTTCAGTAGAATTGACGCTTCATATGCTACTTGCTTTGGAAAATAAACAAGAAAAATTTTATTAGCAAAATTCTAAAAATAATTATTGTGTGATAAGATATAATTAACTTAATTAATAATATTATTAAAAAATGTTATAAGAACATATAACTCAAACTAAACGGATAAAAAAGAAGTTAGTCAGACCTCGCCAATCCCTGAGGCTGCTCCGGTGATTAATTAATGCTACTTTCCCTGCCACGTTTTCGGTGTATAACAAATGTAGCGTGAAGATGGAGATCATAATTAGTGATAATGGGGGCAATGCAAAGTTCAGTAGCTTGCAAATTGAAATCATTGCTTTGTGAGTTTTGAATCAACACTTTCCAACGTTTTCAAACTCTTGGTACATTCACTTGAATTCCATATATATATATATATATATATATATATATATATATAAAATGTTGGAGTCTTGATTTTTAGACACCCAAAAATGGAAACATCCAACCCTCTTTATTTTTCTCTCACTTTTTTCAAGTAACAATACCAATCATATTAATTTATTATACTTTATCTTTTCTTGTCTCTCTTTGAAGGTCTATATCTCAAGGCTGACTATCCACACATACATCCAAAAAAGATATAAGAAAAAATGAGAATAATGTTAATCCAAAATGATTAGTGACACTTAAATTTATTTTTTAAGTAAGATTTTGAATTCAAATTTTATGGAAAGAAAAAATGTGATAGCCAAAAATATCTTAAGGATATCCAAAAATCTTTTCCATAATGTTAATTGCGCTTGAACGATTTGATTTGATAGGCTATATTTTGGTAATATTAAAAAAATCCCATTTTATTTTAAATAGTTTAGATAATAAAATGTCCTATCAATTCAAATATAATCATACTGAACGAGGGAAGGTAGAGTGATCGGATTGGGAAGTTAATAGGTATAAATGCATCAATTCAAAGCCATGCCATGCTCCTCATGTTGTACCCGTAAATTGTAATTGATATTTTGGTTTGAATTTGTACGGGATATATCTAGGAAAAAAAATCAATGGACAAAACAAGCTTCTTTTTGCTAAATATTTTTAATAGTTCTCTTGTTTATAATACTAAAGTATCGTTTAGAAATGATTAAGTTTTGAAAAATAATTACTTGTTTTCTTCCTGGTCTTTATTATTGAAGGTTCAATCTTTTGCAATTGAAACTGCGAGCTGTACGGTTGATTAGTTGGAATCAAGCCATACTAAACAATATTGGTATAAAATATAATCATGACGAGAACCATATATGGCCAAATATGGTGATCATAACTCACATGTAAGAAAGAACATTTCCAAGTTCCTCGTATTATTAATTAACTATCATAATGCCAAAAAAAAAAAAGATACAAAAATAAAATTAATATTGCTATATAAATAATAAGTCCTGTTGTTATTATGTTGGATCTTTCTCTGTCACAAACACTTTCAAGTTACATTCCACTTGCCACAAACTAACATTAATTTATTCAACAAGAAAAAAAGTGGCACAAACTTAACATGAATTAATTTTATTCTAACTTAAGCTCTGGGATCCTGGACAAATGCAGATTACCTTTGATGCTAGACGAGTTTCGAGAAATCCCAAGGACCAAACGACAGGCCCAGTCCACAAGTTCAGGACAAAGCACCTTCCAAGGAAACAACACTTTGACCCACGATGGATTTGTGACATACATATCTCCCCTGCATGCACTGTCCACAATGGCTATAGCACAATCAGATGCTGACCCCATTGGAATTCTTCCCACCATAGGCTGGATTGCAAAGTAGAATGAACAATTCCGTTATATTTAGCCATCGGTAGTAATGACATTGAAAGAATCATTTTTTTTATTATATAAAATTATAAAAACAACATGGTTAATAAAATACAAGTACATATAATATATAGTAAACTTTAGAAAAATATTAAAATCTCAATAATTAATTTTAAAAATTAAAGGCTGTAAATGTAGCTTATCCTCTTAAATATATCTTTTTCACTTTTGAAGAATCAATTCTATGTTGGTAAATTGCAGTGGTCAAGGATAAAATGAAGTATTATCCTATCTCTCAGCTGAAAACAAGAACAACCTTTGTAGGAGAGATTAATTATTTGTCTCATTTTAAGTGTGGTTTGCATTTTAGAAGGTAAAGTGCTCGCATCTTAACTATTTAAAACAATAAAGGATTCAGATTGTTACAATTAATTTTAATTTGTCATATTTGATTTATCTTCTAAAAAATAAAAAATATATCACTTATCATTATTATTGTTATTATCTCTATTATTATTATTATTATTATGTTTATTGTTTCTTTCATTATTGTTTTTGTTGTTATAGCTAATAGTGACAATAACAATATCAACAATAATAATGATGATGGTGGTTATGAGTGTGTTTAGTTACAAAAGATATCTTTTTACTTATTTAAAAAATTGTGACAAATTTAAATTAATTAAACAATTTGAATTTATTATCGTTATAAAGGGTTAATATATCTTCATTTTATCCTTTCTAAAGCAATATATGCACTTTTAGAAAGCCCAATCCATTGCAGTAGATGTTGAAACATACCCAATCCTCTTATAAGTTTTTACTAATTTTGTATCTTACAGACTCCATGTTCACAAAAGGAAGAGTATATTTTAGATGATAAAATGCAACTATAGCCATTAATTTAAAAATCAGTGTCATAAGTACGTGTAGATTGGATGTTACTACTAAACTGTATCGGTTAAAACTTGAAAGAGATGTTATCCTACTCTCCTACCACTGCATGTTCTCTGAACAAGACCAACCTCATATTCCATTGCTCTCAATACAAGGTCCGTTTTGACAAAACCAGGTGTGGCGATAGTTATGCCAATATCCCAACCAAGTTCCATTCTCAGAGTCTCAAAGAAGTTTATTACCGCTGCCTTGCTCGCCTGTTACCATTCAACAATCACAATTTTATAATTATTAGAACTCAATAAGTTTTGGAACTATATAGACTAGGTTAAATTTTGACTGAATTTATATAGACTAAATAAATGATATTTCAACCAAGTTAAATGTAGTTAATGGGCTGGCCGGTGGCATACATTATAGATACTTATCCTTGGTAGTGGGAACCATCCGCAACCAGAAGCAATCACTATGATCCTACCTTTCTTTATTTTGAGATGTGGGATTGCATATAAAGTGCCATAAACTGCTCCCCAAAAGTTAATGTCCTGCGAATTGTCAGAGAAAGTTGGTTTTAAAAGTTAAACCAATGTTTTTTGGACAAGAAGAGTAGATATTGTAATTTAATTAGTTCAGTTTATTCATTATATCATCCTTAAGAGATCCAAATAATATCAAAATGAACGACTTCATATAGGATAAATATTGATAAAAGATGATACCCGCAACGAGACAACCTCTCAGCAATTTCCATTCTTAATTTCTTTTCTGAGAAAATAATCATAAATATCTAGTAGTTTGAACTGTGGTATATCTAAAAATGTCAGTATGAGTCTAATTTAATGTTACAAAATTTCTAAGGTGAAAAGTGAGAATTATCTTCTAAATATTATATTTTGACATTATCTCTAATCAACATATAGAACCATTAGATCTAGGTTATAGGATATGGAGACAATTTGCTCCCATAAAAAAAAATTGCTCTCATAAGATAAATTGTTTTTAAATGAATGTAAGAAAATATAAGAAATAAAAAACAGAAAATAAATTGATATTAATCTTACTTTTTTATCCTGTCGAGTTAACTAGACTCGAGGAACTAATCCTTTAGGTTTAGGCAACTCCTCCTTTAACTTTAATAATATTGACAATAAAAAATTATAAAACATTTTCAAAGTATAAAAATGCATAAAAGATAATTATAATTTATAAAAACATAAGTAATTAAAAAAAATGTCATGATATTATATATTTTTGTGATAGTTGATGACATTTTATTATGTGATAATATTGTAAATTATTTCTTGTCCCCACTAGCAAAAATTTCTGGATCCATCACTTATAAACTAATTTTTTCCCCATAATATTCCGTAAAAAAGCTTACAAATCAAACATATGATTAAGATTTAAGAAATCTGCCCAAATCAACTACTAATAGATAATGCACCTAGTTATTAAGGTATACTAATTGTTCCGTTTCATGGCTTACCATAACTGGAGTGAATTCGGAAACATCAAGCCAATCCTCCACCCCTACAGGCCTACCACTGATTCCAGCGTTATTTACCAGATGGTCCACTGCACGTGACACCAAATCTATCAATTTTATTTAGAAACCAGAACATACAAATAAAACAACAACATACAAAATTGCTTGGTATAATTAAGAAAATTTCACTATAGCACCTGACTTGAAATCACATACGTCTTCCAAAGTAGTTTACCGTTTCATCAACAAAGTGGTTACAGTCTTGGATCTTGGATACATCTGCACCAATAATGGTAACATCAGGGCAACCCAAAGATCGTGCCTTATCAGCCACTGTTTCAAGTCTGTCCTTTCTAATGTCAACCAGAGACAACTTTGCTCCGCGCCTAGCATATTCATATGCTACTTGCTTTGGAAAATAAACAAGAAAAAGTTTATTAGCAAAATATTCTAAAAACAACAATAATACATAATGCAATTTGAAAAATGATAGTTATACTTTAAGTGTGTGTGATAGTTGTGTGATAAGATATAATTAACTGAATAATATTATAAAGTAGTATTGTATGAACATATAACTTTTATATATTTGCGCAAACTCAAACTAAGACGAATAAAATAAGAAGGTAGTCAGACCTCGCCAATCCCAGAGGCTGCTCCAGTGATTAATACTACTTTCCCTGCCACGTTTTCGCTGAATAGCAACTTTTTAACATACATAAGCAGCTTCACTAAGAGCAGAGGTAGCGTGAAGATGGAGATGACAATCAGTGATAATGGGGGCAATGCAGAGTTCATTAGCTTGCAAATTGAAATCATTGCTTTGTGAGTTTTTATTTTTCGACAAGATTGAAATCAGCACTTCCAAGCTAGAGCAAAAGCTGTCTTTAAATATTGTGTAACAACCACGAATTCTAGATACGTAAATACTATATTTAATACGAAACCTTTTTTCCTTGAAACAGCACGAACGGTGTGATTTCCGTCAAATTCGTTTTATATTATTTTCATCAATATTTATTTTTAAAATATATTAAACTACATTTAAAATTAACCAGTAATTAAACACAAATGAGTAATATGTTAATATGTTAAAGTTAAAATTGAATAGTTTGAAAGTTCAATCATTGACAAAAATAATTCTTGATTAAAATTTCCTCTAATGGAATTTCAAATTAGTCAGCCTATTTATTTGTTTCAAATTAAATTAATTTTTTTTATCTTTCTTGTAAATTTTGTTTGATACTAAATAGTGTATAGCTAAGATTTATGTTTAATTTTACATTAGATATTACAAAATTAAGTTAAAAAGCCCCCAACTTAATTTTAGATGAAAAATTCTTATATTTGGTTTTACTTGAGAAAATGATTATTGATCTAAACTTAATTTGGAGTTAAAAAAATTTAAGTAATTTTTGAATTTTA